>JAUZNK010036080.1:0-34775 GCA_035046665.1 Euphysa ruthae
TATATATATACTGGAACACTTGGGAAAGAAGCTAAAAAATACAGGTTGCTCAGGTGAGGACATGTTTGGCCTTGAGACTGCCCTCAAGGTTAAATTGATTGCTGTTGATGCTCCGGGTAACATCCTGTGGGACAGTGGGCTGTACAAGACTTGCACAAATGTCTTGTACCTTGTGATAATAACCATGCCATGGAAGACATCTCGATTGATCTGCCAAAAATCAAGCATGTCCACTTTCTGGACAGCATTGCCAAAAAAGCCTTTTACGACCTTTATTACAAATATGGCAAAGAAAGAATTCGGACTTCTGCAGTGCAAAAAAACCATTGCACAACCGAAGAGGGCAATAACGATCACATTTGCAGTTAGGGCCATTCCCTCGACTATCCGACTCTGACGGTGTTGCCAGGCTCTTGTTGAGAGCGATGGTTCGCTATGAAGATCACTATCTGCATCCAGAAACGATTGATGAAGCATTCACAGAGGAAACTGGAGCAGACCCTCACGCTGAGCCTGATAAAAATGTAAAAGCTTTTTGGCTAGAAGTCAAAATCCACAAAGCCATACACTCTATGGGTGATGCTACAGCCTATCTTTTTGGAAACTGCCTCAATAAGGAAGATTTAAGGTTGACCCCTATGAAATATAGAGGCGTTTAGAGTTCAGCTCAGGTCGAGTCTAAAGTATAGAACAGCTAAGAAGCCACAGCAGGACAGGCAAACACTACCATTTGGATATGTGAGAAGCCTATCTAGCAAGTAAAAATTCTTCCATGGGAGGGGTTGGTGATGCGATGGACTTTGTGCACCAGTATGAATATGAGTTCCTGACGAACACGATATGCCAATCGAACATAGAGGGTGTGACCCTAAGCAATGTCCTCACCCTAACTGTTGTAGTCCAGCTCTCCATTTGGGTGTTCGTTCCAAACAAGGTAGATATGATAAAAGTCATGACTCGAGAGGTCATTTATAGTGTAGGCTCTAAACCAACAATCAAATTTCCACTGAGAAGCCTTGCTGTTCGGTTCATTTGAAAATGCGCTAGGCATGGCAACGGGTCAAATACTATTATCCATGACCACAATGAAGCTGATTACATATGAAAAATTTTTAGGAAGAACAGGTCGGCTCTTGAACTTCGAGATAGCCGATGCATCCATTACATCAAGTAAACGAACAAAAAAACAAGGGCTCAATGGCTTCATATACAGGCATTCATCCTCGCATACACCAATGTTGTGCTCCAAATGATGCTGAACCGTTTCCCCCACGAAAATGTACTACGGGTTTGCACAGATGCCATCTACACGAAATACCTTTGTATTGATGCGTACCTAATAAATTCAAGTGCTTAGAAAACACTTTCACAAATAAAAAAGTGATAATGCAGAAAAACAATCTTAACGTTATATGCAAAAATGATAGCAGAAAAAATTGCTTCAAAACATTAATAGTAAACGTTTTAACTGATGCTAGAAATCTCTTACACCCTAAATCTCATACACCCTAAATCTATTACACCCTGATGACTGACTTAAGGCTAGGCAAAAGACAAAAAAAAGCGAGTACTTTAGTGACTAATGGACTATCTTATAAAAAAATCTAAATATCTAAATAACAAA
The DNA here is from genome assembly GCA_035046665.1 of Euphysa ruthae. NCBI lineage: Eukaryota > Metazoa > Cnidaria > Hydrozoa > Anthoathecata > Corymorphidae > Euphysa > Euphysa ruthae. The sequence continues at coordinate 1,625 of JAUZNK010036080.1, forward strand.
ATGATAAGTTATGCTTGTATAATGAATAGATAAATAGATAAAAATGACAAACATGCTAAAAAAATTTTTGGCCATTTGGGTCAAAAGATTCTATGGTCAACTAACTTCATGCAAAATTACAAAAAAAAAATAAAGTAAAAAATAATAAAAGAATTTTGCAAAAAACTGAAATATCTCATTTAAGAGAAACAAATGACTATTTCAAAGCTCGGTACCTAAAATGATCATGCCTCGGGCCAAATAAAATTTCACAATTTCACAATGAATAAGGAACAAGAATTTTCAGCAGATGGGCATATATTGCAAGAGATGCTCTTCTATGTTCCTTCAGTTTTAAAACAAATAAAAAATAAAATTTAAAATCTGAAAAAAAAAATTAATTTCAATAAAATTTTTAAAATTTCAAGCAGAAAAAAAAAGTATTTTCACGAAAGAAGTGCATTGGTGCAGAATAGATTGTTATGGAAGAGTGCCATAAATAACCCCTTCTAACCCATGCTAACATGGCAAATGGAGGTAAGACTGTATAAGAAGATTTGATCAAACACCTGCACACTGACAATATAAAAAGAACAGCCTGGAAAACAGTGGTTTAGATATAAATTGATAGAAAATTTAAAAATCATTTTAACCCAGAATTGACATAAATTTGATGCCATAAGAATTTTATTATTTAAAATTAGTAAATATTTTAACTACTCTCTCATCATTTATTCAACATTGGTAAAAATTTGAATTTGCCAGAAATAGAAAGCTCGTAAAACCTTAGATCTGAATTTTTTAAGCATTTGAATGAAAATTTTTTTTAACCACGTTTGGTTAATATTACGAAAATATAAGTGCTGATTATTTGAAATTAGATCGAAGCAATTTTTGTCCCTTCAAAACTCTAGTCCTGAGGCCAAAATTTCTGATTAATTCATGTTTTTAAACATTTCCATTACCTTTAGGACCTATATTTCTTAATAATCATTATTTTGGAACAATTTAACCACTCAAAGCCACTAAGAATTCCAGACTTAAAGGTACCTAACCAAAAATCCCATCCAATCATATATCCCAACTCCAAACCGTAACCAAACCCTTCTAAGCACAAATACATATTCATGGAACAATAAATTTTTTTTTTCAATTTATTTATTTCCTGTAATGAAGGAATATCATTGAAAGTAATTCTTGTTAAGAGATGACTACCCACAACAACTAACAACACTGAAGATGTGAATTTGTTACCTGTAATCTCTTGAGACCCATGATAAGACCATTTTGTAAAGTTTTGATTTGTGTTGAAACTACTGACAACACAGATATGTCAATACGATTAAATTCATCAAAACAACCCCATGCTCCACATTGAGCCAAGCCAGACAAAATCTTTCCAATTGACTGAAACAAAGAAAAAAAATTCAACTTTTAAAACGCATTAAAATTTAAAAAAAAAAATTACACTAAAGATAATCCTGCAATTAATTCTAATTAACCTTAATTTCTTTATCAAAAAATTTAAGTTCCTGCAACAAAATTTTCAGATTACAAAGCCTCAAAATAAAAAGAAATCATTAATTACATTGTTAATAATGCATATAGTATTAAATAAAAAAAATTAAACTAATATAAAAAAAAAAACACCAACAAATTTAAAACACAGTTTATGCTATGCTACCAAATTATGACTTGTTTTGTTAATAAACTTCTAATTTGTATTCCAAGCAAATTCAAAACAGTGCTCATGACAAGAAAAAGATTGTGAGGCAATAATGAATAGCAAAACAAAATCAGCCTTAAGGTGATAACGAAATACCTCATAATACTTAGCCAAAGTAGCAATATTTTATTAATTCCTTTTGTTTTGATAGATTGAAGCTATCAATTAGGCTTTCTACAAATTTGAATTGAAAGCGTCGATTAGATTGATCAAGATAAACAAATAAAAGCACGATGGATTTAAGAAAAAACTGGGTTATTTTTATAAGGGCTATTCACAGTCATCATTTTCACAACTTTTAGCTGCACTCTCTCATTTACAATGGGCAGCATGGAAGTGTTTATAAGTTATAAGTTATAAGTTTACCAGTATAGCAGTATAAATTTTCAACTTTTTGGTGTAAGCTGTTAGCAATGTTGCAGCAATAAAAGACCAATTAAGTTCTTGATTAGCTTAAGAAAAAACCAAAAACCAAATTAACTGTTTTCTTTTGGTCTTACAGTAGTGAAACAACTGATTGGATTATTCAAAGGTTTTTCCAAGATTATCAATTGTTTATCACTTATTTATTTTGCACTGAAGCAAAGGAAAGCTCAGATAAAAAAAAAAAACAAAAAAAAAAAAGAAAAAAAAACAGGTGGATAGCCACAGACATCAACAAAGGAAAATTCTGATTTCCTCTAGCAAAAATAATATTTTTGATTCCAACTATCCATTAGATTGGTCAATGAAGATTATACTGGAAATAAGTAAACTATGTATGCAAACTGGTTCGAAGTCACGAACAAAATAAAATTTTGTGGAAAAAAAAATTTAAATTGTTTTAATAGGCTGTTAAGATAATATATCATTTATACTAACTCAATGAACATTTATTTGGTGCTTTTGGACGTTTTAGGTGTTGAAACTAGCTTATAGTTATATGCTGTTTTTGTCTCTATGCTAAAAAAATTTGGATTTTCTCATTATAAATCATGATTATATCATTATGATTATATGCAGTAAAATAATTCATCGGAAAAAATTAACTGCAAGAACAGGAGGAGTTAGGTAAACACAAGATTATGATTAAAACTTTGGTCTCAGCAATTAAAGGAAATGCTTGGTAATTTGATGCTCCTACAAAAAATTTTGGTTAACACATAATAATACAAATAAATCAAGTGAGTAGATAAATCTAATGTTTTTTAGTAGATTTTACTGTCTTGGAAATTTTAATAATTTGACTAATTTAACCCTAAGCGGATAATTTAATTTTGACTTGATTTATAATAAAGTGCATAAAATAAATGATTTTTGAAAATTAAAGCTTTTTTTGCACCAAAAAATTATAGCAATCATGGCTGTAAATCAAAATTTATGACAAAATAAGCTAAACATCAAACATCAAAGTAAAACCATCAAAATAAAATATGTAAAATGGATCAAACCTTGAAATCCATTCCCTCTCCACAATTTGTAACCATACACAGCAAACCAAGTGCTTTTGCTAAATCTTTTGTTGTTTCAGTCTTTCCTGTACCTGCAGGACCAGCAGGTGCACCTCCCAAATACATGGATAAAGCCTGAAATAAAAAAAATATAATCTATTACAACAACTATAGCAATTTTCATTTGAAAATAAGGCTCTTCCAGGTTATAAATATCTAGCATTGATTAAGTGCCTAATAAATCCCCTCCCCTCAAATAGAAACTCTTTCTAGAAACACTGTTTCACATCAAATTTAATTTTTTTAACTTCTGGTTTGAGCTAAATTACTTTGGCCAAGTCTTTTTCATGCAAAACCTTGTATAATATCTATAGTAAGAGTTCTGCTAAAACCTCAGCTTATAGGGAGTGGAAAGATAAAGCGGAAAAAATCCTTTTTAGTTAATTCAATAGATCTTATCCGATCGAAATAGTTTACCTGCGTTATTGTAAGATATATTCTATCAGTTAACGGCGTGATTACAAGTCTTCCATTTAATCCCATATACTCATAGCCATAGCCAAAAGAACCTGTGCATTGCTTTACAACAAGCTCATCTTGTCGTTGTTCCCAATAAAATCGTAACTGACTTTCCCATTCAAACTCACGCGAGTCCAAAATACTGCAATAGAAACACATGGAACATATATAATTTGATTTAAGTTTATTTTGCGGACACAAACAAGCTAATTTCTTCTGCTTAATGTATTATCCAGCTTTATGTGTAAGCATGCTCTGAGTGTGACTGATTTTGCGAGTGAATACCTAAGATATGGGGCAAAATCTTTTAAAAATAATATTGAAGGTAACACACAATGATATAAGGGGGGACTAGGGTGTTTTATCTTTCAAAGTGGAAAAAGCTTAGCTACCCGTGGCGCCTCCCAGGGACTAGTTTGGCCTTAAACACAAAAGTGGGAGACCTTATGGACCTTGTGGCACCTCTTCCTCATGTTATATATATTTGGGCAAAAGTAAATCTACCTAAGGACAGTTTCATGTAGATATATAATTAGCAAATACAAATCTAGGCGCTAACAGTTCCGCATACATATATAATTGGGCAAAAGTAAATCTACCTAAGGACAGTTTCACATAGATATATAATTGGTATTTGTAAATCTACACACTCCCCACTATCCGCAGCTCCAAAACCTTGGTTGTGTTTCATATAAACTAACATTTTAATATTTCTGGCTAATTCGGCATCATAATAAGCATGATTATGATAATAATAAATGCAAAACACGCAACTTGATTATTTAACAATTTATAGGTTCGTTTGAAAATAATTTGCTATATAAAGAATCGCGGTTATGTTTTTTTTTAAGTTTGATTAGCAAGTCATTCAATACATACAATAATCTTAAATAAAAATATGAGTAAGACTGAAGTCAAACCTTATTTCCAGAATAAACTGCAATGTTAGTTTCCAGAATAAACTGTAATATTAGTTCACAGAGTAATGTAATGTTAGTCCTCAGAATAATGTAGTCTTAGTTCCCAGAATAAACTGCAATGTTAGTTTACAGAATAATGTAATGATAGTTCCCAGAATAAACTGTAATGCTAGTTTCCAAAATAAAATTGTTATTGTTTTGAGAAATTTTTTTAATTTTATATTTTTTTGGGAAAAAGAAATTTCCATCTTTCCACATGTGCCATGGTGGCAAGGCTCAAGCAGATTGACAAACACTTAATATTCAGTGCAAACCCAACTTGGTGCAATGGGTGTTGGGTTCATATATGCTGATGGCGAGTTGAAGCGATTGATCTCTAAATTGAGCTTCCATCCCCAAGTTTTTAATAAAGGAATGGCGAGCTTCTTTGTGCCTTCTCTCACTCAATCCCTTTTTTGTGGCCTCATCAAGCTCTGTTTTTTTTTTCTGCGTCCTCGTTTTTTGAGATCTCTCTTGTCAAAACTCACAGCCATCTTACCATCAATTTTTATCCTCCAATGACCCTCCTTTAGCAGTGTAGCAGGAACGATCGTAGAAAACCTATGCCAACCATCATATGTTGTGGTGATATAAACGGCTCGGTATTTCTCCAGAGTTGAACAATATCTCCCTATCGCAACCACTAACTGAGCAGCCCAATAAAAGTGTATTTTTAATGTAGTGTAAAAAGGGACTACAAAAGATATATCGTTTTGGCAAACAATTCTTGCGCTTATCCTTGCCATTTTTTATTTTTTCAAATGTAAAGTTTTTTTTTTTTTTGTATATTTTTTGTAGCAGAATAAAAACTAATTAACTAAACACTTTACCACAAGTGTATCAGTATTTCGCAGAGAAATGACAACCCCTTAGTGACAATGAAAGCAATGAACTAATTCTGGGAGCTGATTTTTTTGGTGATCATAATAGTTAAGGATATAATACCTGAAAATCAACTTTATCAACATAATTTCTTGTATTTCTATTTGCTAAAAACTAACAACACGAATTAGGAAGAACAATACCAAGTTAGGAAAAAGCTAACTTTCTAGTATTTCTATTCACTAAAATCTAATTTCAAGTACAATGTCAAATTCGGAAGAGTCTATATTATATAAAACATCATTTTATTTTTTCACTTTATTTTTGTCAGAAAAGAACTTTCAAATACCATTTTCAATTGCTTGCACAATCAAAGAAACAATTTAATCACACTTATACAATTCCATCAAGAAAAAAAGATTATGCTCACACTAATTCCAAAAAATAAAATCAATAACAAAACAAAACAATATTAACAATATTATCATGATAAACAGATTATCAATGTTTACTTTTCCACCAAACGCTTCAAAAGAAAATAGCTTTGTGCTATAACACTTATTGCTAATATGCTAAAACATGGAGCAGGACCTAAATTATTTGCTGTAAGTGTTAGAGCAATTTTTATTGCAAGGCCACACACTAGAAGACTTGCCAAGTGAAACGCCAAACACTAAACTGGTCTTTGCCATGTTCCCCAGAAATAACAATAAGACATCTGAAATCTATATTCATTATTTAAATGAGGTCCTTCAAAAAAGGAAATCTTTTAAATAACCCAAGCATACACAAGTCACCAGACTTCTACTTTAAGTAAGATTTCAAGGAACTACTGATATTCATTTATTATTTCATTAAAACAACTGCAGAATAGAATCGCAAGACCTCCCAACAAAAAACCACAAGCATACAATTTCGTGAGAAGGAGATTGTAATGGATGCAATCATAAGCTTTAGGAAGATTTATTAACATTGTCCTGAATTAGTTAATTTTTTCATAAAGGTGTGAATACAACTTGAAATATAAAGTGCAAAAAAAAATGCAGTTGATATCAAAAAAGATAAGGAGAATCTATCACCACCTTTGATGAAAGATGGAATTCAAATATATTTCTTAGAAATATATATATCAACTTTTAAAATTGCAAACATTTTTTGATAATATATGTTATTTAATTATAAAGTAGCTTATAATTACAATAATACTCGGATAGCTCAGTCAGTAGAGCATCTCACTCCCAAACTGTCAATCGTCTATGAGCATGCGAGTAAAATTTGAGTGCAGTAAACCTGGGTGTTAAAACCCAAGAAAACCAAACAATAACGGGTATGAGATCGTAGGGAAGCAGGGAAACCTCACTTACTTGCAATTTAAGTAGCCCAGCAGGTTCGATTGTCCAACCTGCAGCCCCAGGATGCCAGTTGTATCTGGGCTGCTTGTGTCGCTACTGTCCATACCTAGGATACTTAAAATTGTCCTCCACAAGTAGGCCTTCAATCACAATTGGAAGGGATTTGATGTAGATGGCATTTGTGAAAACCCATAGGACGTCTTCTTGTGGGAACGTGTCAAGTAACCTCTGTATTTCACAGAGGTTGGCTTTATTTCTTTTCTATTGAGCCACTTTCCAAAATGATGGGCTGTAGCACCGCCCATAGAATAGTTAGCTTTGTGGTATTCTATATATAGACCTTCCAGAATATCATCCTAAGGATCTGTTCCAGTTTCCTCTGCAAATGATTCAGTAATCGCTCTGGATGCAGACCGTGACATCCATAGCAAACCATCGCTCCCCAGAAAAGCCTGGGCACACAGCCAAAGTCTTGTGGTTGAAGGAATAGCACTAACTGCGAATGCGATTGTTATCACTATCATTCTCTGTTCAATGATTTTTTCGTTGCAGTAGTCCTAATTCCTTTATTAGTGCATGAGGAATAAAGGTTGTGCAAGGCATATTTGGCAACGTCGTCCAGCAAGTGTACATGCTCAATTTTTGGCGAGTTGGGTCAAATCTCTTTCCAGGCATGGTTATCATGAAAAAGACCTTTGTGCTAGTCCTGTATTTGCGGCTATCCCATAAGGTGTTACCCACAGCATCAACAGCAATCAACATAGCCTTGAGGACAGTCTCAAGGACAAATATGTCTTCACATGAGCAAACTGTATTTGCGAGCTTCTTGTCGAAGCATTGTAGTATTTGCCGGCGCTTTGGCATCAACCCAGTACCTGCTCAGGTCATATTGTCCTGGAAGTAGTTGAAGACGTAGCAAACGAAACAATTTGTGAACTCTTTGTCATTTTCTTGCTCTAACATCGGCCCTGGTTTGCCCTGCTGTTGGGGAAGCGGCCAAAGCTCATAAGGAATATAGACGAAATATTCTCAGCCTTTCCTCCAAATTTTCTGATCAATACCATGAAGAGCACTGGCAGTGACCTGATCAACAATTTCCCCTTAATGCGGTGGGCAGACACCTTCTTCCTCGGTCAGCCGTGCTAGGGGTTGTTTAGCTGACTTACCTACAACAGTTAATAACTTGTAGTGTTTATATTGATCTAAAAACTCTATCACTTCCGAGGCCATGTCTATAGTTACTCTAAGATCTTCTCTTTCAAACGAGGCTCAATATACGTCGCCCTCGTCGGTGATATCCAGCCCTCTTGCTACTGGCCGCATGTCAAATCTATAACCATTGAGACATTCCTCTATCTCCTTCCAGACGATTGTGTCCCCTTCTTTGATGTAGCTCCCATCTGGGTAGAGCATTGGGGAGTTTTCGACAACTGGAGCGTAATATACGTCCAGATCAAGTCACAGGTGGGATTTTTTCTTCTTCACTTTCCTTCTTAAACGTAGAAGGTCAGAGAGGTTTCAACAGCTTTTCTTTAACAGCCTCCAGAATGGGCCAACCAAGGATGTATTTTATAAATGCAGTAGACTGGAGAGGCTTCAATAACCTTCTCTTTACAGCTTCTGGAATAGGCTCACCAAGGATGTTTTTAGCAACTTCTGTGAAGGCCACTTTCTCAGCAAGTATTAGCTTAGTTGCTCAATGTACTCATCCGTGAAGGGTTTAGACTGAGCAAATAGTTGCTCGATGTATTCATCCATTGTTTACTCCACATCAAAGGTGGGGCATATATCCCGATATAACCTAGTCAGACAAGTCTCTAAATAAATGTTTAGACAAATTCACAACACATAGGCAAAACCTCTACGTGCGAGCTTCTCTGTATCTATCAATTTTTAAGCAACGCGTTGAGCACCACACAGCCTACAAAGCAGAGTCCCGGACTTAGTCCCCACACCACATAGACTACAACAGAACTAGTGGCATTCTATCAAGACCTAGCTACTGGTGATGTGTGCCACAATATATGTCAAGACATTTTTTGTGGCATAGTTTTAAGGTATTCACTTTCAACCACTGGCATCTATTATACGCCTTCTTCATTTAGTATAAGGCCTTAGAACTGTTGATAGTGGGGGGAGTGTAGATTTACAATTACCAATTATCTCTGTAATAAAAATTCTGTGGAGATTAATAAATGCCAAAAGTATATCTCCATAATAAAAATTTGTGTTTCATGGAATATTATTATTTAATTTTTTGCTATTCATTCGCACACGCGAGGAAGGCGCCATAAGAGCCTTAAGCTCTCCCACTTCGGGGGTAAAAACATATTAGTCCCTGGGAGGCACCATGAGGGTCGTAGGTTTTCTCACTTCATAGCATAAAAGCCCTCAACACCATACCCTCTTTGTATTTACTATTTTATGATTAGAATTTAGATACCTGTAACTGAAAAAAAGTTATGCTTTCAGCATCTGATTCCTTCTGTTTTAATTAATTTTTTTATTTCTTATTTATTTTATTAATTTCGTCATAGAAATCCATCCCAGCATGCTTACAAAAATTGTTTGATTTTATCATTTCAGCCTTGATCTTATGCACGATCCAAACAGCTTTCTTTATGAGTTATGAATTTATGAATCTTTTTTAAGTGAAACTGATGGTTGGTTAAAACTCTTAGCTGCTTATTTTTACCAATGTATAAAAAATATATTTATTAAAGTATACCAAAGATAGAAAAAAACTCCTGCAAATGTATTTATTCATCAACAGTCATCATTAAATATCTAAATGCAAGATCATTTTTATCTAAAGCAACAATTTGAGTTTCTTTTTAAAAAAATATTTAGTTCATCAGTAAATAAAATATATCTTAGCCTTTCAATACAGTTTAATTTAACATTGCTGTTTCCTTACGCTGCTTTTTATTTGAAAATCAACCAACATCTTTCTCTGTCTGTGTAAAATTTGCTTTATCTTTCTCTCTTCTTTTAGCTTTTAGCTTTTAGCAGTTATAGCTGTAGTAAAGCTATAACTGGTTAAAAAATATTATCAGAAGTTGTTAAGCACTTTTTTTAATTTTTGGTTTATTTCTTTTAAGACAATAGTATAGAACCTTTTGTTTTGATATTTTAATTTATAAATGTAAGAAAGGAGAAATAATTTGCAAGAGAACATATTTCCAAGGAGCCTATGACAAATTTTCACTTAAAAAAGAGAATGCTTACTTATACATTGAAAAAATTTTCACCGCCCCCATGAAGGAAATGACGGTACATAAAACAGTTGGTGAAATAAGTTAAACATTCTGCTTGGTATAAATAATACCTGTCTCTAACGAATTTATCAATAATATCTTTAGCATGAACTTCAATAATGAGCACCGTGTTAAACTTCTTTCGGTCATTTGATGAAAGATTAGAACGAACCTGAAATATAACGCTCGGAGTCAGTAATTATTTATATTCTCAACATTCTAATTTTGACGGCATGGCACTAAAGATATAGCTGAAAATAAATGTTACAAACTCAATTAAATGAAATTAGCAGTAAAGTTTGAAGGAACAGTTGATCCCTCTGTATTCAGTAGAACCATGTAGTAAAACTAGCAAACAGACGTGAAGTGAAAATAACAGATAACATATTTGTCTGTTCATTGCCTGTTCAAGCACTTTTATAAAACACTATTAGATGGAAGTATTCAAGAACAAAGGCATATAATTTTAATTATTTTCTGATCGCAAATCTTTAATTTATTGAGTTTAAAGCTCTTTCAATAACATTACCTTGACAACCAGATCATTAATTTGACTATGCATTTTCTTTGCATAATTTTTCATTGCCAATTTATCTCCATTTTTCACTTGGTCAAAAACATCTTCCACCTCCCATGTCCACCAAATCTGGCTTGCAGCAAGAACAACCATTCCCTGATATTTCAACATCCAATCAGGTCTAAATAAATACAACAACAACTAATGAATTTTTCTTCTTGTTTTGATAATATTTTTAATTCTTCAAAAGGTCTGGTTTGAAAAATTTTTTGTTCCAACACCCACTAAAGTAAAAATCCAATTACTTAGAGCACCAAAAAATGCAGTAAGTATAAAAGCCTATTTGAGCGTTGGAAGTGTTTTTTGATTAAAATCAAAAATCAAATAAGGCTGTGGCGTTATTTTTGTTGATGACAATAAATTACTTAAGTTTATAACTAAAGATTACATACGCAACTTCTACAGAAGAAACTTTATAAAATCACTTACACTTTAGTTTCGAAAAATACAATAAGTATATCATAGTGATGCCCTGACACAGAATTAAGAAAGTATTTATTCACTATCAAAAAAAAATACAATAATATAAATGTTAAAAATTTAAACATAACACAATATTGTTAAAAAAGGCCTGTATTGACAGCAGGGATAAGTACAAGAAAAGCCAATGCCTTATTTTCATTGTGGTCACTCAATGGGTAGGGGGCGGTCTGTTCAAATATATAAAATACTTATTTAATATAAATAATATGATGCCGTGTTTAATTTATATCTAATTAAACCAGAATCGTATTTCTGTTTTAATATTGCAAGGTAATGTTTCTTTATATTATGTTTGAATGTATTAATATTGTTACGAGCTTTCGTGCATTCTCTTAAATTGTTCCATATCGAGGGACCCATATAAGAAACAGTGTTTTGACCTTGGTTAGTTTTTCTGAAAGGCTGATCAAGTTTAAGGCACTTGCACTTGTGCATTGCTCAAATCTGTCATTTACATTAATCCAATTTATTTCAAAAAAATCAAATTTTAAATGCTCTTTGTTAGCACACTCGACTTTTATAAAAGTCAAAACTTCTTTAGTTTTGGTACAAGTTTGCACCCCAACTTTACCTCTTAACCACAGTGAATCTTAGATATATACAAGGCTGTTTGGGAGACCACTATACCGATTTAGGCCTTCAAACTCTGCTACCCAAATTTTGTCAAAGTTCTAATTTTTCTATTGTATTTCAAACAAAAATACGCTGAAGCTGTGATCAATAATTTCACAAGGTATCTTTTTATTTTAAAACGATTGAAAAGACAAAAATGTTTGATAATTTGACATATCCTTCATTACTTTGTTTATTTACGAGAAAAAAAAGAAAGAATGTATTTATATATGCAGGAGTTTGTGTGAATCAAGCTTAGATTTTAAAACCTGGATATTCGTAAAAGCTGCAAGTTTCTATTGTATTGAGAAAAGTTTCAATCTTTCTTTGAAAAGTTTCATCAATAATTTACGGTATAATGAAAATGAAAGCTAAAATTAATATATTCAGTATAGATCAAGCAGTTCCATATGGTCCCATGATGTACTTGGGATATACGTAAACTATTATACCAGTTCTCACCTTGTACAATTTTCGCAGTATCGATATATTGCTTCCTTAGTGATTAATCGATTAGTGATTCTCATTTCATTTAGCACTTGAGTCATCCAATCCTCCACACGCCCTTCTGCTGGGACCGGTGTTTTAAAAAGCATCTGCTCGTTTTCACTTGACAGCATTCCCATAGCAACTAATTCTTTTGGATCATTACCTTCCTGAAAGTCTAGTTTTGAAATATTGTCAAACATCTAAATAAATAAAACGAAATATATGCCAGCCAAGAGGTTGCTTTGCTTACATGAAAAAAATAAAATTCTGAATTAACTTTGCTTATATTAAATATTATACCTCTTAATATCTTGATAAGTAATTTTTAGATGAGCAATTTTCTTGACTTCAAAATTTTATGAATAAATTACTGAATTAGTATTATCCTTGTTACAATAGATGCAAAATTTGTTATCAAAAAACAAATTACACAAAATTTCCTGGTTCAGCGTAGTTTCTATTGCTATTGCCCTAACATTTTTATTCTAAAAAAAAAAAAATATATTCTTCATTTGCGTGTAGAAACAGATGATATAACATTCTTAGAATATAATTTAAATATAAAGGAGCAATGAAAATCTCTAAGGCATCTTTCAATGTCCAAAAACAATGTGTTGATTAACTTAAAGTCATGGTCAAACTTAACTTAAAGGTCAAATGAATGCGGTTTAAATCTTAATATTCAGTTATTTTGAAAATTAATTTTAGGATTTTTATAAATCTAAGAATAATGCCAGACACACCCATCTAATCAAAAGCGCTCTGAATATAAACTATACATTTAAGAAATATGATTTTATTTTAACCATGACAAGTCAAGTGTTCCAGTAATCAGACACATGAAAACAATCAAGTGGCACTTTCAATTTATTCTGAATATTGAATAACAACAGAAAATATATGTCACCTTAATTATGTGTTCCTGTACACAGGTTGCTTCATGACTTCCCAGTATGGATAGCAATTCATCATCAGATATAAAGAAGAAGCGTGGAAAAGTATTACGCTTACTATCGAGATAGTCATTGAGACTTTTTTGACATTTTTCAAGACCTTCTGACAGAATTTGAAGGGTTTCCAGTCTGTTTGGAGCGTGGGCTGCATCTAGGACTTTTGGATTCTTTGCAGTGTCGCTCATTATCTATAAAAATTTTTGCTTTTGAAATATAATCTAAATTTTAAAGTTTTAAAATGCATTTTCCATAAAGCAAAATAAAAGTTAATGATCTTTCCAAAACAGCGTAGATAAACGTAAACAATGATGACTTGATCATATATTAAGCTGTAAGTAGATGGTTCAAAATAGCCACGTGTAGTAACAATGCATATTCAATACTTCCTAATAAATAACTTAGACTTAAGAACTGTAAAATATTTCAATTGTAGCAACAAAACAGCTTTACATCGGAACATCTCTTTTTGATTTTGACAAAAACATTTGCTAAAAATCAAAATAAAATTATCTGCACCACCGCTTTAACAAAAATGAAATCGATAGGGCTCAAATGGAAAATTTTATGACAGAAATTATTTTTTGATCTGAAAATATTTTTTGCTTCTACCATTACAAACTCCTTAAAATAGCAAGATTAGTTGGAAAAAAAAAGATAAAATAACAAAGACATCATAACTAAAAAGTTAAAATAATCAACAAAAATAAAAGTCAATATAAAATTCTTACAAAAACTACAAAAAAACCCAATTTTTATTTTAAAAATATTACACTATCATTATTATCTAAATACCTTTTTAAATGTTTTGTCAATGTCATCAAATTTCTTAGCTTCCTCTGGGAGCTGGGCTCTAATATCTCCACCAATAAAAATACTCTCCAAATACATCCATTTTCGTTGAACAACAAGCCAAACCTAGATAATAAAGAACAAGTTTATAATTGTTCCACAAAACCTGATATAACTTAATTGGCAGTGGTGATCGTGTGAACGTCACAATACTAATATACATGGGTTATATCAACTTCATTACTGCACAACTACATTACTTGTAGGGTTAATACAGTTCGAACAGTTGAATTATTGTGATCGTATGAACGTCACAATACTAATATACATGGGTTATATCAACTTCTTTACTGCACAACTACATTACTGTAGGGTTGATACAGTTTGAACAGTTGAATTATTGTGTCTCTAAAGAGAAATTTGGTAAAAAGCCAAATCTAAAAAATAAAAAGCAATTTTTTCAACATCCTTGGATGTTGAATTGTATTGGATTTATTGGATTTTTCTGTTCTTCTTTTTCTTTTTCAATTTCTTCTCTAACCTCTCTTTCACATTTAACTCACAACTAATTTCATTTAATGAATTGAAAAAATTAGGTAAAATTTGATAAATTGAATTACCTATGATTTTTGGAACTGCATTTTTTTCTACAATCTTTGGTTTAAAATCACAAGCTGAGATACTGTAGCCATTTGACCAAACTTTGACAAGACAATTTTTTTGAAATACAGTTGTTTTTAGGGAATCTCAAACATTTAGATGAAAGGTATCAGATATCATTTTACCTCTCTTCACCATCAGAAAGTCCATATAATCTGTGATTTTTTATTTTTTTTCTACCAGACCAATTGTACCTTTGCAACTTTATAGGATCTATATTAACAAACACTACCAGGTGTTAATATTTAATATGCATAACATAGCAAATACCAATTTAGTTTTTCGGTGAAAATTCAGGGGATGATTATTAGCCTTGGATGGAAAATCTGGTTATAGACTATGAACTTTTTGCTGAGTTTACAAAAAAATGCTTAAAAATCTATGTTTCAAATCAAATGTTCAATATTTACAATATTTATGAACTGTGCGATCAGATGGTTGGAAATCAATTCTTTTTATTGAGATGAAGTCTTTATAAAAACCTTTTAATACATATTAACATAATATTTTAATATATGTATTAAAATTTCATTCCTATGACATAAAACCAAGAGACCTAAAAAGTCAATGGCACATAGTCAATTCTTACGACTTAAAAATTACACAAACAGTTACAAAATTACTTTCAAGAATTTTGCAAGTATTGGGTTTTCTAAAAAAAAAGATGATTCTAAATTGTAAATAACTTTCTTATATTACCTTTGATATTTTATATGAAAATAAAATAGTTACCTCTGTCACCTCACTGATATGCGATAAACTTTTCTCCCACTTGTTAACATTTTCAAGAAAAGGCTCAACAAAGCGGGATGCAGTCATACTTTGTAAATTCATTGCATTGTCATCAAGTACCTGTAAAATCTCATCAACTGCACCAATCACGTAACCTAAATAATTTAAACTTTAATTTATTCCTCTATTAGATATTTACCTATTTTTAAAGTACATTCATGAACTTATCTCCAACAAATTCTTTTAAAGTCTACTCCTCTTTTAAAGTCTACTCCTCTGCAGTATCTATCAAATCTTTCTTAAATTAAACCTTACAATTACGTATTTACCTCTTTCTTGAGTACCTTTCATGTACTTATGTATGACAAATTTCATCGAACTCCATGTCTCTGCAACTTCCGTCACACCTTTCTCAATATTTAACTCTTTTGTTGCACTGCCAACAATATCATGAATGATGTCGGTGAAACGATGCAATTCCATTGCAAACATGTTTTCCAGAGTGAACGTCTCAGGATTTAAGTCAAACTGCATTCCAGTTAACTCCATTAATTTCTTCCAATGGCTAAAAGGAAACAGACATAGTAAACGTATAATAAACAACATTACTTTTTTAAGAACCTCCACGTATTATGCATATATAAAATTCCAACGAAGCTTAGAGTGAAATAATACTTGATATAAAAACGTCAAAATATATACTATGACTTTAATTTTGTAAAAATCTTTGACTTAGAATCAGGAAGTACATTAATAATAATATAAGCCAAACATATAAAAATTGCATTTACACAAGGTTAAATAGCCTGTGTAGTTTTGCCATTGTAAGCTTAATCGGAAAAGATGCACATTACATATGGCAGGTAAAGAAATAGGAACATAAAATTAAACGTGACATATAACACATTACATATAAAATAAATAATACCCATGTTCAATTAAATTAGAAAAGAAAAATTAGTTACCGCTCCCTTAGTGCTTCGTTTTTCAAATCTGAGAACAATGGTACAGAGTTTTTAAATTCTGTCAGCTTTTCATCTAATACATGACAGACACGTAGAGCTTTAGCATCCATCGGGAGCGTCCTTAATTGTTTAATAAAACCATCAATACCAACTAATAAAACCTGTACATCCAAGTTTGCCCAAAGAGTTTTCGCCCAGTCCTCTCGTGCAGCCTATAAGGTGGTTAACATTATAACGTGACATTCAAACACACATGTAAAAAACTCAATTTGTTTTGGTTATGAAAAATATTGCTTTGAAGTTTAGTAGATTGAACATCTTTAACAATAGCATATTATAATGCAAAATATACAGACAAGCAAACACAATCTTTTGAAGTTGAGAATAGTATCTGTAACAATGACATATTGGATATCAAAATATAAGCAAACACAATCCTTCAAAAATATTTTTTTTTGTCAACTCAGCCATTTTGTTAGTTAGATAATAACTAAAAAAACATTTCATGAGATAATATTTATCCTGGCTAGGCCTCGGGAGAAAATCTTCTTCCGTCTTCAAGCCAAGTACAAATAAATTTATATATAAGTTTTAAGCAAGAATTGAAAATGCTTCCATGGGATTAACAATAGTTATTTCTAATTTTGACAACTGTAATGTACAGAAATTAGATTTTAGTACAGTCAAAACCAAACTTCAAAGTTGAAAACACAACCAATCCTATCTGTTTCCATATACCCTAACACTTTGCGAAACTATAAGACGTCAACTAGCATCCGAACTACATTCTATTCATACCAAACTCTTCATAAACTTCTCTTGCAATCCAAAAAAACCTCTGAATCTTAAAGAGAGAAATATAGTAAAGTATATTGTATTCTTTATAAGGATTGTTCTTCTGTATATATTAGTGAATCTAAAAGTAGAATTATTAATAGAAGAAGATCAATGCCCTATAAAAAATGCTGTTCAAAATACTGAAATCTCTCAAAATTGCTCAATGACCTCACCTTTGCCTAAAGTAAAAATCAAAAATAATTATTGAATCACACCGAATTTTACATAAAATATAGGAATCTATTCACTTGTTCAATGAAACAATCATATCAATAGCATTTCATAGAATCTCACTGAAATTTGGTGTCATCTTATTTGCAATAAACCACCTTCCATTACAGTCCGCATGAAATGAATAACCAAAATAGCTACTTTTAATCCCTAAGAATCATTTTCATTTTCACTCAAAACCTATATAAACTCTATAAATCTATTTTTACTTTGTTTGAAGAGGGAAGAAATTTATTACCTCTAACATAACCAGAATAAATATTAAACTTGCAACATGAGATATAATAACAATGATATTATATTGCAAAATATACAAATAAACAACCAAACATTACCCTTGGAACTCAGAATAACATCTGTATAAAGGCCACCATGCAAAATATAGAGACAAGCAAGCAAAACCCTTAAACTTAAGAATAATATCACATTATAATAAAATATACAAAAAAAGGCAGACAGTTCCAAAAGAGAGCAGTACGTGGAAAGAAACTTGATGAATAAGAGTTTTTGTGAAACTTGGGAATCTGTACCGTTTAAGGATGAGTAGCAGATGAAAGTCTTGTGGCCCTTGAGAAAATCTCAAGTGAAGGTGTTAATTCTTTCAAATCATCAGAAAAGTATCCATGGAAATACTTATAAAACACAGTAACAATGACGCTACATTTCTGAAATGATGAAAGTGATTGAAGATCAGAACCAAAATCAGGACTAACAAGGTTGAGAATATATTTGAACATACAGAATCATGTGAAGAAGATGTAGACATACAGCAGAGGCTTCTGCCCAAAGATGGCAGCAATATTCAATACATGATCGAATGGTAGCAGATACAAAGTATACTCTTGAACGGAAGAAAATGCTGCACACGAAATAGAGATCAAACCTTCATAGCAACAGATTTTGCAGCAGATTCAATGTAAGAATTCCAAGAAAAATTATTTGAGAATGTCAGGCCTAAAAATCAAATCTGCGTAGATTTTAATAGAATTTAGTTTACATAGAATCTACATAGCATTTCTATAATTTCAATATCATTCAACACCACAGACGGAAGGAAAGGTAACCTAAAGCGGTTTAAGGAAAGAAGCTTTGTTTTCGAAGCATTGAATTACACCAACGATTTCGCCCATTCAACAACAGTGCGAATATCATCTTTCAAATCAGCCCCCATTTCAACCTTACCAAAAGCAAAAGCATTGTATTTCTTCCCAGAGTTATCATAGTAACAATTCAGAAAGTGGCCATCAAGGATCATCTAAATTTCCCTGTCGGATAAAAAAGACTAAATGATATTTAAACCTTTGCCTGAGATACCAGAAGTCCAACATGCCACACTTTGTCAAAATCCTTAGAGATTTAAAGAGCAATCACCCTGGATTCAACCAGAAGCATCAAGAGATTGATAGAAACGTTCACGGATGACAGCCAGAGCATCAACAGTGGACCTAATGGAACAAAAACTACACTGATGATCAAAAACAGATTGAGAAAATAACATATGAGTTAATCAATGATTCAAAAACCTTATTTATGACTGAAAGAACACTGTTGTGACAGTAATTATGAGGATTAGATCACTATACAGAATTTTTGAATACTGGAACAACAGATGCGAACTTCCAGCAAGAGGGAAAACATGATTCAGTGATACAATTCTTAAACAACCTTCAATGAATCGGAGAGAACTATTGAGAGCACTTTTGCAGTAATACTACAGGAATTTCATTAGGCTTTAGAAGAATTAATAGTAGCAAAAACATTTTCAACCCTTTTGGTTGTTTTGTTTAGACGAGCCAAGTTATGTCAGTCCTAAGTGGAAAGTCAGGCAAGATATGTCCAGAATGATTGGCACTAGAGGTACTGCTGAAAGGCTAAGTAAAAAGTTCTCCGTATTTCTAGTGGAGTAACCTGAGTGCAATAAAGAGTAGAGGGATCAAAGACTTACCCATATTTGAAAAACTGTTATAGTCTCGGAATCCAATTTTTTTTTTTTTTTTTTTTTTTGAAACACAAGATGAGGACAGACATAAACCATCTAAATTCTGCTCTTATATGTTACCCAAAACTAGATGGTGGTTTCACTTTAACCGCAGTCATCATGTGGTCTCGAACCACATACATTTCCACAACGACCTCAAAGAGATATCTTGCAGATGTCAGGATTTCATGAAAGAAATAGATAAATTAGAGAAAGTTCCTGATTGTCACAATTAGGAAGACAATTTAGAGAATCAACTAGTTGAGCTAATAACTGAGATATTGGGAAGTTTTAGGTGTCAATACCAGAAAGCCTATTAGGTCTAGAGAAGGGTGGCCAGTCAGTGCCGTGGACGTTGATGATCCCAATGAAAAAAGATAGCAGATGTGAGAATATCTATGAGTTTATTATACTAGAGGACTGTGTAGAATGAAAATGATATAAGAAGATAACTAATCAACTGTAGAAGAGATAAACAAAACAAATAAATGATTCATTGGGGTTTTCAAGAGAGATTTCATGAGCTAGAGGCAGATTGTCACAGACAAATATACCAAGAGCATGCATGTAAAAATTCTTTGTGACAAAATAAATAAAGAGAGAGAGAGAATGTTGTTATATTTAACGTGAGGAACCAACAAATTGCCGAGACAATATTTCCAGATGGGCCCACATGGCGGGTCTTGGAGTACTTAGAACGCCCATTTGCATCTACGAAATTCGCTCAACCAAACAACCCGACCAATTTGAGCAATGCAACGCTAGCAATGAGTTTTGCTCAGAAACTCAGAGATAACATGGAAATAAATTTCCACCAGAGGTGTGAGTCGAACTCGTAACCTTTCGCTCCAGAGTCAAACGTCTTACCACTGTGCCAACTCCGCTTTAGTAACATAAAACTTAAGTAACTTAAGTAACATAAAACTTATGGAAGGATAGAGATTTGCTTCACAAACTGCAAAGATGTCAAGTGATGAATTAGAGAAAAAAGATTAAACATGAGAAAAATTACTGTGAAGACCACAAATGTTGGTGATGAAAGAGTTACAGGTGTGGATGATCCTTCACCACCTGATTTTGGTTTACTAGAAATTATCATAACATAACATTGGGTTTAAAAAAAGTACCACTGCATGTTTGAATAACTTGTACAGAAAATCAGCTAAGTTACGTTTTTTAAAAGAGAAAGTAACACTCAAATTCAGAATAAAGTATTTGAACATTAAATTTATAAAATCAAGTCTTTTTTTAAAAAAACATGATGCATGAAAAGAACTTACGCTTGTATTAAAACTTTTATTCTGTAACATTCAATAATGAGAAAAAATATAGATCAGCTTTCCATACCTTTTGTTTAGCGTAGATAGCATATATAAGTTCCAAACCCTTAAGTTCCTTCTCTATTGATTGTATATCACTGTACATTGTTATAGGAATTCCAAATAATTTTTCTGCATTCGCAAGTTCCTGTCTCTCACAGTCGTATTTTAAAAATTCTTCTTTAAACTGCTTCAACAGAAGCATACCTATTGTAAAAAAAACATGCTTAGGTCATCTATAGATAAATTTAAGTTCAGGCTTGCTTAAAAATCCCATGAAATGTCCCATGAGATGATCAGTAAATATTAATTGTGTTTGTAAAAAGACATTATGAAAAAAATGTAGCTAACTACATTTTTATATCAAACTCAGCCAATGACCTTTTTTATTATATCACTAATACTTTTAAAAAAGATGACTATCATATTCAGATTTATATGCTTTCCACCACCAACTCAAAGGTGATGATTATCTTCCATATAGGAGCACATGTGAAGATGAACATTTTTATTTGTAAATAAAAATAACACTAACCCTGATCCAGATCAGAATCAACAGAACTGGGTCCTTCATTAGCAAATACTTCTTTAAATTTAACGCTCTTTTCAATGAAATCTTGTACTTGTTCTACTGTCAGCTGAAAATAAAGATTCTTTGCTAATAACGAAGAATGCAAACAAGCATTTAGAAACTCCAAGAAAATATTAAAGTTAGAATGACTAAAAGAGCTGCAGCAATAAATTTGAAAATTTAAAAAAAAAAACCTAAAATATTTACAAAACAAAATACACGCATAGGGGACAGCAATACAAAATAAAAAGCCAAAATTACATAATATAAAAATAAAATCAAATTTTAGTGAGTGAGCGACTGAGTTAGTGAGTGAGTGAGTGAGTGAATGAGTGAGTGAGTAAGTTAGTGAGTGAAAATGAGTGGGTGAAAATAAGAGAGTGAGAGAGAGACAGAGTAAGCAAGTAAGTCAGTGAGTGAGTGAATAACACAATTAAAAATATCAAAACAAATAAATTTTAAAATAATTTAGATGAATTAATTTTTTAAAAATTGCAGTAAATTTTTGCACATTTTAATAAATACTAGTTAATAAATAGTAGTTTGTTGCCCAATGAGTCCCAATTTAAAAATTATTCAGAACTTCCTTGGATCGGATATTTGTATCATTTAGTATGATTCTCAGAGGACATTTGCATGTTGAGTTTATAAGCATTTTACATTTTTATCACAGAATATTCAAATTAGAAGATAATAAATATAAATCGATCAAAAAAAGAAAATTTCCAAGTTATATATATATATATACTAGCAAAAGCTTTTTAATGTTGGTTTATGATTTTACAAATACTTTTAGACTGAGGATTGAAACAAAGATAGCATCAATTGTTATACAAAGGAGTTTATTAGAAATTTTTATGAACCTTTGTAAAAGTCGTTTTAACAGAAACAAGGCTTCTATCAACTTGCTTTGATTGCAGCAGTAGATCCTCCCAAATATTTGAAATTGTGTAAGATAATTCTCTTTCTGCTACAGCTACCTACAAAACACAATAAGAACAAATAAAAGCAAAGTTTCATATAGTGTTCACAACTGAAAATATGTGTGTTATATTATACACATATATTATTACATTTTTTTTGGAAAATATATGAAATCCAGAAATCTACTATACTTTTGGTATTTGGTAATCTTTACACTTGAGCCAAAAAATATACTTAAAATTAGTAATAATACAGAGGTTTGATTTAATAGAAACATTTTCTGTAAATTGAGTTAATTTATCTATTCAAAACAACGTAGTTTCAGCGCGAACATTTGTCTCATTCCAAACCAAAGTTAACACAATATTTAAACGTTTGCAGATTCACAAAATTTTCTGTCGCGTGCAAGTTGAACTTTATGCAAAATTTTAATTTTATATGGAAATATGCGATGTTTTAAACATATCTAGCAAAGCATTTTGGCACAATTTTAAATTGGTTTCTTATGTAACATGATCTTGCTGTTCAGTTTCATATACATGTATGGAGAAAAATTAAAATTCCAGATAGAAAACAAAATCAGCTAACATGTGCGTGTTACCTCAAGATTTCAGATTAAAAGGGTTACTTAAATATTATGAAGAAAAGTAAAAAGTATTGCTGATTTTTGGACTTTCTTTTCTCAAATGTCAAAATTGCCAAAAATACAAGGAATATTATTTCCTTACATGATCCCAAACTCCAGCATAGCATTTAAATTTCAGGGCCTACAACCTAGCAAAAAATATTTTGAGGCAATACGACATTATGGCAAAAATTGGCACACATAAAATAAAGCTAAAGGTATATTTCGCAGTTAAAGTAAATTTTTATGGCTGTTGTTGGTCAACCATATCTATATTTAATGACTTCTTGTTCAACAAATAGCAGACTTTTTTTTACTTTAAATTCTAAGGATAAAAGATAAAGTTAAACGTGAAGATAAGCCTAAAAATAAACCTAAATTTAGCCTCCTGGGGATACAAGCAAACAATATTCAACTCTAATTTTACAAAAAATTTTTAAAAGAAAGGTAGGTAGCAAGTAGAAAAGACAATGCTTTCACTAGAGAAGACAACGTTTTTAGTAGAAAAGAAAACGTTTTTAAATTTGGTTTGAGTAGATTAACTTTACATATTGAAACCAACAAAAACCAACTACATTATTTCCAGCTGGGCCACAGGTAGTAATCTTAAACACTTCAACATGTGTTTGGACAGACACACCCTCTGAGACACCGGTTACGTGGCGATGCCAAAAAAAATAAAACAAATATTAAAATGCCCATTCCGTAAATTTTTTTTTAAGCTTACTTCAACACTGTACATTTCAAGGGTTCTATATTTTTCCTGAATATCATTTATCCTCAGCTCAAACTCCAGCTGCAAGTCTTGAATCTTTGCTATGGTACTTAACACAAACTTCAGATCTTCTAGAGTGCCCGGGTTGCGCACCAAATCGTTCGAGTAACCCTTAGACCAATAAACAGTAAAGATTAAAGCAAAACTGCTAAATAAAATGAAAAATGCAAAAAAAACACAAATAGCAGAATGGAGTAAGGACTGGTTGTAATTTTTTCAATAGCTATAAAAGAAATATTAAAGATCAGCATAATATAGGTCTCTATCCAAAGCTTCTTAGTTAAAAACATTATTTCTCTTCGCTTTACTTAAAATAAACAGATATTGTTCATTTCCAGCATTTAGTTTTATTGTTGTTTTCTTATCATTGTCCAAATTTCATTGGAGAATGTTTATCCACCAATGAAATTTATTTTAAAAAGTAATCTTTTGTTTCAGCTCCTTTTTAGTAGAAAAGACAATGCTTTCACTAGAGAAGACAAAGTTTTTAGTAGAAAAGAAAACGTTTTTAAATTTGGTTTGAGTAGATTAACTGCATTCTATAAGCAATGATCAGTTAATTTGAAATATTTTGCAAATTTATTTGATTTATAAAGTGATATACCAATGGTTAAGCATGTTTATTAACAGTGCAAGTGAATAATATATCAATTTATACACAATGTATACTGAAGGCCTAAAGACAATGCCAAAAAATAAAAATAGAAACGGTTACAATGTGGTTTTTAACAATGTTGTTGTTGTCATTAACTCTCTCGGATTGATTTCTGAGAAAAACGGCTTAGTCAAACTTTTGCTGTTGCCCTTATATACATTGAAACTATAGAACAAGGATTTTTCTGCTTTAAATCTAGACTTTAAATAAAATCTCTTAGCTTCATATAGTTTTAACGATGAAAGGTTATGTCTCGCTTAGTAGCTAAATATTTTTGACTAGAGCATTTCATTTTAACCGTTTTTAGGTCCAATGACTTGTGACAAATATTATTTACACTAAATAGTTTTTTCAAAACTTTACTTCTTAAATTTAACAAAAAAAAAAACAAAACAAAAAAAAACTTTTCATAGTTACCTCTAATTCATTTTTGAGCCCGTACAAAACTTCTTTGACAGATTCATTCAATGATTTTCCTATAGACTTCACCCAAGCTCTTGCATTTGATTGGATGCTAAGTACAAGTGGTTCCAAATTAAGATATATAAAATCCAGTTCCTTGTATACAGATTGCAAAGATAACTAAAAACATGTATTAAAATAAAAATATTGATGGTTTTATAGGTTTATAGGTATGAATTTCACTTAGTTTACACTTTCAATACAATACTTAAATCTGATTTATTTTTGCAAGAATTTGAAAACTTTAGGAAGATTTTTTCCAAATTTTTGAATAACATTTCCCAGGCATGTTGCTGATTGTTATATTGACCTAAAAATTATGCTAACCAAAACATTCTTTGCTACTATCAGAATATTTTAAATTTTAACCTGGAGAAATGAATAAGATATAGTTAGAGTAAGTCTTATATTTAATTTTAAAACTTAACAAAGGAGAAGAAGAAGAAGAAGAAGAAGAAAAAGAAGAAAGAATAAAGAAGAAAATTCAACAACAGATTGCTAATTCCTTTTAACTTAATTGTCACAAGTTAAGGGGATTGGACATTTGTTCATAAAAGAATACTAAACCAAAAATAAATTAAAATCTCCTCATTTCATCAAGTTTTTACAGTGGGTGAAAACTGCAAACTTAAATAAAATCTTGACACACAAGTTTTCATTAGAACCTCAGGACCTAGTGTTCAAAATGTTTATGCAATTATTTGATGCAAGCCCTAACTCTAAATTCAGAATTCAAACTCTTCAAAGAAAACACGTTTCGTACAATTATTATGCGATTTCATCACAAATAAAGGTTTGTTTAAAAGTCTGAAAATAACCATTTTTGAGAGCTGCTTAGAAAAAACTTTTGACAGGGAAGGCCGCTCAGCATCCAGATACTATTTTAACATTTATGTATTAAAAGTGATTTGATTGGTTGAAACTTACCTCGTTGGTTAAATTTGAATAAAACTGAAGTTTTTCATCATATTCAACACAGCTTGGTTTCTTTGACGCAAATTTTTCTACAAGCATTATCTATCAAAATATGAATAAATAAATATTTTGTTTAATTTTAATCACGAGAATTTGAAAAAAAAAAATGTTAATGTCAAATTTTATTTCAACAATGATGATGACATAGTACTAAAATTACAATTTAAGTATAAACCTAACTACGGTTCATTATAACTAGCTACAAACAACTGATTTGAAATGTAAATAAACATGAAGGATAAAATTAAGTATGTAAATATAACAGAACAATTTTTATTCAATATAAGCTTGTCTCAGAGTAAAAATAACATCAAATTATCTAAAAAATCAATGCGCTAGACTACTAAAATTTATCACCACTCTAGTTTTTTAAATTATCTAAATGTTTTTCCTTGATTGTGGGCATTAAATCTATTCCTAAAAATTATGAGACATTCTGGATAGGGTTAAGTTACTTAAAATCATGCCTTATCATAATTTCAAAAACATATTTACAGTAAGCTGACATAAGCAGTTTTGCTAAATGAGAGCACTGATAAAATGTAATAAAATAAGCATAATATTTTGTGAATTGGTTGAAAAAGCCTAATTAAATGGATTTGACTTACTTTATCCAAGCTCCAAAGCCTTCGGTATCGCTTCCATTTATTCAGGTATTTATTTAACCCACCAAGAACACCTTGCACTGCTTTTGATATTTGCACGAGCATATTAAGAACATCTGGATGTGCGGAGATATCAGAGAAAAAACTAAATACGATAGGTTCATCTTCAGATTCTACATGTTGAGGTGGCGTCTCGATACATGAACCATGCATCCACCGAACAAACAACTTTGTACTAAAAAATAAGAGCAAACAACTATTTCATTTTGCGCTAGATAATTAACCCATTAATGTTTCATAATTACCTGGATTTAATGTTATAAATTTTTAACGATTGGTTATTATTGACAACAAAGTAGAAGGCAAATTAACAGAAGTAGTAAAAACCAACAACAGAATCATCATTGCATACTTTAACGGCAACGCCACTACAACAGTGGTGGTCCACTATTCCCCTTGTGAAAGGAATGCTGATTCACGTGAGCACTACAATAATCTAATTACAGCAGTGTCAAACATCAAAAAACACAACCATTGTTGTTAGTGACTTCAATACGCATCTAGGTGAAGAAATTAACCAATATACCTACCTTGAAACTACAAAAAAAGATGGCACACTCTTAAACAATTTCAACTAAGAACTTAGTTTGCAATCTACAAACAGTAGGGAGAATGTGCAAAATCTTGATTTATTCCCTAATGAATTAAAATCCTTATTTTGAAACAAAAGACATGAACTGCTTGCGTTTAAAAACAGTTCATATGACAGATAGCCTAACATATTATTTATATCAAAAGGAAATAGTAATAGACCTAAGATATATTTTCAGGCTGCTCCACAGTTAAAACTGCCAGGACTGGAAAAATCTTCTTTTGTAAGTTTTAAAGCAAAAATCTTATAAGTAAAATTTAAACATGTTGTTTTTGAAAAAGCTAAAATACATATTTTTTTTAATACTGTATTATATCTACGAAAGCAACTCGGAATCAAAACTAGAATGTAATGATTTAAGTATGACAAACATAAATAAGAGTAATCATTGCAATTCTGAACTGAAATTTGTACTGGATTTTGCTTTCAATAAGAAAAACATTCAGTTAATTTAGATATTCTGGGTATTGACGATTTATAGTTTTTTGGATAAGTTTTCTTGCTGAAGTTTCTTGTTCAAATTTTTAGTAGTTTGACAGTTTTAGTAGAAGGATGATACGGAAGTTTTCCCAAAATTTTTAGAAAGTTTAGGAAGTTTTTACCCCACATCATCTGCTAGGTTGGTGAAGAGCTCCTTAAATATTGCTGACATTTTTAACTGGAACTTCGACACTAATGATTATTCCCTTGAAGTAAAAACCATGCAACCACCAAGCAAACAGCTTTTCATTACAGCAACAACACTTATAATTATTCCCTCAATACATAAACCAAATGAAAATTTGCTCTTCTCGAAGCAAAACCTAACAAATACTGCTTTAAACACATATTGAATAAATATTGAATTTAAGTTGTCTGCAGCAACACACCTCGAAACTTTGTAGACTCAAGAAGTTGACAAAAATAAATTCAAAAAATTATATCACTAACCGTTTTCTACTTTGCCCACATCACATTAATCAGAGCTCACTTTTTAGTTTAAAAAAAATTTAAAAAAAAATTAAATTTTGAGTGAAAAATATGAAGCTTTCCGCGTTAAGGTGGTAATTTTTATTCTTATAAAATTAGTTCATGGAAAATTATGCCATATGCCATTTTCACCATATATTCCCGGTATTGTTTTATTACTAGACAAAGTAAATCAACCTATTACAACTATGGAAATGTCCCCTAGAAATAGATATAGGAAAATTCATTTCCTTGTATTGGATTGGTGAAACAGTGTAGGATTCCTCAGTAAAAGGGACATACTTTTTTCTTTGGTAACATCCAAAACATCAAGGATAAAATAAATTATTAAAGCAAACCTCTCAACTGTATCTCTTACAGCTTGAAGCAGCATCTTGTAAAGCTCACCAGCCGGTGGAAGAAGAACAATCTCAGGAGCAGACAAAACTGTTTCTACTTGAAACAAAATCTTTTTCTGTTGTATTTGAGAAAGAAAATGTTGGAGATTTCTTATAACAAACTGAAAAAATAAAAACAAAACATAAACTATTAACTTGATAATGGTTAATGTGGTTTGTTGCTGTAATTTCTTATAACAAGTTCCCCTTTTTTACTCAGCTTCATGCAAAAATTTATCAAATTACAAAGAATTTTTAAGAAGATTCAACTTGTAATGCTTAAAAAAGCATTTTTCAGAATGTGCCGCACATCCCTATATTTTAAACCTTCAAAAGAACCTTTGAGAATGACCCTTTTAAAATCGTTAGTTAAAAAAGCTCCCGCATTCTAAGGGTTGATTGAGTAAATAGATAAATCTCCTAGTATATAGCCCCACTATAAAGGCTCAGTTCCTATATTGCCATAATCAGGTTGACATCAGAAAGACATTTAGTTTTTAGAACTTCAGCACTAATTTTCATTTAGGTGCATGCTAAATGACGACAGTGACAATGACGAAAATGACGACAACAACGATGACAATGACAATGATGACAATGATTGATCATGACGATGATGATGATGAAGGTGTAGACAACGGTGATGACAAAGACGACTACGATGACGATAATGATGATGATGCAACCAACCAAAAATAAATCCTCCATTATCAAGTAAACCTAAGTGGTAAATATTTTCTATTTTGAAGACTTGTAAACAGGGTGTAATTGACATCACAAATTTAAACTCCTATTGTTTTAAGCAGAGCCAAAACTGAGTATGCTAGCTGCACCTTTGTATAAATCTTTGAATAATAATAAGTCAAATGACAACAAACATTGTAAACCTTGAGGAGAGCTTGGAATATTTTATCTTCCCAATGTGCATAGTACTTATGTAACTTAGGTGATTTACCAGTGTTTGTTTGAACAACCACACCTTCCATCTTTGTTAACAATGGCCCAATTGCTCGATACTTGCGAGCAAGTGATTCCATCTCGCGTATACGTATTTTTGAAAGAAACTCAATGTATTCCTGATAAACAGAGAATGAAGTTATAAGTCTAAACGAACACAAAACCCTGCAAAAATAAAAGTTTTGACTGAATTAATTTTTGCAATAGGCAAAAAAAAAAGCTCATTCAAAATTTTCAGCACTTTTATAATTAAACTTTGTACAAATGATTTCATAGTTGAACAGAAGCCTATTATGTTTCAGTCATGCATGCAATATATGCAATGTTAACATAAAAGGTTGTATTTCTATAAAGAAAAGTGTAAGTAACCGTAAGGACCGCTAGAAACTAATGGACTGCTAGAAAAATAACAATTTCATAAACGGAAAGTGAAATGATAAACAATTAAGATGTGGTCTTTTGACAAAAGATAAAGACCATGTTGTTTTGATTAAACTGTTTGCTTACTTTTTGTGATAACAATTTCTATCACATGTTGATAAGATATATACTCAAACCTAGTGTATCCAACGTTTCAATAATTATTTTGCTTCTTGTTATTGTGCGTATGTTCAATCCTACATAAACAAGAACTGATGGTTCTCTTTGATATATATATATATATAGATATATATATACATATATATTATAACTTAAAATATACATTCTCTCTTAGGCTCATTTTCTTATTTTAAAATGATGTGATTTTGATGAGAATCTATGGCCGCAGATAAGTGCCCATCAGTTCAATAGAAAGACATATTTTTTTATTAGATATATACATGGCTAAGAAAAATAAAAAAATATACCAACTTACAAAACACTTAATCTTTATATAAATACTTAAAAAAAAATAAAGCTGACAGATAAAAAATATAAATATACCAAGAGAATATTGTATGATTAACAGAGCCAAACCTTCTAAAAGTCTTTATGAAACAAATGATACAACTTACATTCATTTACAAAATCTTACTATATGTATAAAGCGTAAAACTTATCAGATTAATTTCAGGCTCTCTAGTTTTAGAAGAAAGAAGCATTAGAAATTAGGAATATAGATGACTTTGAATTCGTATCAATTTATTGCATAAAAGTCTGTGATATATTATATTTTAGATAAAAATAAAATAGAAACCTTGGCTTCTAAATAAACATCACCAGATTTGAGGGATGGTTGTTGAAAAATTATTGAATTCTCCAACACAAGCAGTCTGTTTGTAATGTCTTTTGCATTTTTCTGCACCTGATTTACAAGTGATTCAAATTTTGAAATAGCTTGTTCACATTTAGTTACGTATTCAGCAACCCCAAGAGATTTCCAATTTAAACGCCGCAAGCCAGGCCTCAGTACACGTTGCAGTTCCTTCACATTATCTGTAAGTAGCTGATGCTAATGTATACAAATCAAAAATAAAAATTTAAAAATGAAAAAAAAATTACATAATCCTAATTTCATCCATTCTTTATATTGTAGCAGATATTTTCATTAAATTTTAAACTGAAATGGAACTTGTGAAGTATTAAAAGCCATATTATCATTATCCGTTTGTGTGTGTATCTATTTCTAAAAATTGTAATCATGAGTTTATGTGCTAAAATTTCCATAATAAAATAATACCTCTGCTCCTTGTAGCGTAGATAAACAGTTATGATATCGGGAAAGCATACGTGTCAAGCTATCCACGTTGTGAATATACTTATGTTGCTGAAATGAATATTCAATTACAAAATTTAGCACGTGAGTAACAAAATATCATATAAAATGTTGCTCTGCAATCTACATTCTCACAAGTTTTGGGAATATTGTCACATTAATATTTTCCCAGTTAGTTAGAGCTCTAGTAGAGATAAAAAAGTAAATACAAATTTTGTCATTATTTTAAGTTTTAAGGTTTTAGTAGCTTGTAAATTTTAATGCAAAACTAATTGATTTGTAATAAGCAAATTTTACTCAGTGAAATATTTTGCTAAAACAGACGTATAATAAAAGACATCATGATTCTGATGCCTAAAATCCCCAAACAAAGGTGATTGCATGATATATTACATATATATTTCTACAAATATCCAAAAAATAATATTTTTGCACTAAACAAGACTTACTTATGTGTTCCATTACGAATAATTTTGTTGTTTTCTTTTGAATATTACATTTATTTTCACTTGTTGCTACATTTGCATAGCTTAATTAATTTTGGAAACTCTCTCATAAAACGCACAAACTTGATTTCTTGTAAGTAGTGTCCTGAAACAAATTCTGAAAACGGTTTTTTAGATGGCCAAAAAACCATGAGCAACCTTGAGTAGAAACCACCCTAATACAATTTAGGCCAATTTTTAATTTATTTATTAAAAATAAGTAATTTAGCCAGTATTGTTGAAATCTTTTCTGTAATCAAAAAATTCAATAAAATGATCACACAAAAACATTAGCTTACTTGTAATGCCACATTTCTAGCAAGTTCTGGAATTGAAAAGCCAGCCTGCTCCAGGTATTTACATTCAAGCATTATTTCAAGAAGTTCAGGAGCAAAATCAACAACATAGTGGACATCAACATCTGTCAAAAAATACCAATAATTTAACAATAATAAACCAACAAATACTCAAGACAGTGTCTAATAAACTCCACTAAACAGTGTCAAATAAACTCCAGTAAACAGCATCTAACAAACTCCAGTAAACAGTGACTAATAAACTCCAGTACACAGAGTACTCCAGTAAACTATTCTAATCCAGCTTTAACTAAAATATCTAAAATGGCAAAATTTTAAAATTTTCAGAAAATCAACAGCTTTTAAGAAAAATTTAAATTTCAGTCAACAGTTCATTCATTCATTCTAGAAAATGGCTCAAGCAGTGATAAAACCTTCATAATGGCCGGCAAAATTATCAAAGACATTTTGACAAGTTTTATAAACGCTGGGCTTAACCCATGTTTTTAACCAATGCTTGAAGCTAGATAGAACTCAAAATATGAGACATGCTAAAACTATCAGAAATGATACATTAGCTTAAAAGGCTTGAAAATTATTTTTTGCCACTTTTATTCAGAATTAATTGTTATCTCACTTATAAAAATATAATGAGCAAATTTAGAAAAACATAAAAAGATAACAGCAGTTTGTTTCAGACTTGTATGCTGAAAAATGAAGTTAACGAGAAACTTTGCTCAAAAATAATCCATAATTATATATTCTAAAAGCTAAAATTTTCCTATCTAAAATCAATTGATTATACTTTTAAGACTTTTATTCCTGTGGGATTAATGAGCTTAAATCTTTCTATTATAATACTGGATAATTTGACAATACTTAAACTGGTGCATATAGGCAAGATCAAATTTAATAATAACACTTACTGGATAATTTGACCATACTTAAACTGGCTGGAAGAGGCATGGTTAACTTTAATTATTACACTTACTGGATTCCACTCCACTCAAACTGGTTGGAATAGATATGGTTGACTTTTTTTCCTCAATTGATAACTGATTTCTCACATGAGATGATGGTCGCGCTAGTAAATTACATTTTAAATATATCGTTAAAGTATTCTCAACTTTATCTTTCCAAGCAGAATACTTCTGATCTTCAAAGTTTTTCATGATACGTGCAACTGCAACATACTTTCGTGTAACCTGAAACAATACGCAAAAATTACGAGGCTCATTAAAACAAAGAAAATAACAACGGTAGGTAAAATAACTTATTAATACTAAGAGAATATTAAAAATTGTGTGACAGAAATGTTATGACCAAGAAAATATTAATAACGGTGTAATGGGTGTAATAACAATATGTAATAACAAAAACAATATGCCAGCAGCAGTTGAAAGTGATCTGTTTTTGTATGCTGACGATTCTTGCCTTGTATTTCAACATAGCAGAGCA
>JAUZNK010036081.1:0-17952 GCA_035046665.1 Euphysa ruthae
CATACATATATTCTGTATGTGTGTGTGTATGTATGTGTGTATGTATGTGTATGTATGGTATGTGTGTTTGTGTATATGTGTGTATGTTTATGTTTATATGTGTTTATGTTTGTATGTGTAAATGTTGTATATATGTAATGAAGATATAAATATTAAGGATTTGCAATTATTATTCGTGTTTTTTTTTTACTTATACAATTATTTAATGACTATCAGAAAATATCTTTCTCCTTTACTCAAACAAATATTATCTAAACAAAGCAAATGTTCCTACGAATGTCACTCCGATTATTTTAAATATCTTTAAAAAAAGATGATACTTAAGGGGTTAAATGACAAAAAAAGACATTTTAATTTGTTTTTAGTTTGAAGAAAATATTGAAACAGAAAATTAAACAATGGTGCTAAACTGCCCACTTGGACCCTTAAGCATAACTGAAGTAATATTGTATTGTTTTAATAAAGTTTAAGCAATTCTTTATTGTATGCAAATTTTAATTCCAAAAAAAGTACACTAAAATCCTAATTAAATCCTGAAGCATTTTTGCCTTCATTTTTGCATATTATATTTTGATGTTTTGCATCTAAACAAATCAGGCATTCTTACATGTATTGTTCTAATTGCATGATTTCGAGATATTATTATTAATATCTCTATATTATTATTAATATTAATTATTATTAATACTAATTATTATTAATATTATTACTATAATTTTATTTGTTTGATATTTTAGTAAACAAGCTCTCTTTTATGACTTGAGCTTTGAAACCATCTCAGGATATGGAGTTCATAGTGCCATCATACATTATAGGTATTAAGTTTTTATATAATGAAAATTAGTTTTAAACTTCCTTGACTTTGAAAATATATACAACGGTGGTGGAGTGCAATCCTTTAACTTGGACGTTGCCTCATCCGTATTCATTCTGAAAGAAGATAATTTATAGACAAATTTTGCTTATTGACCACATCAAAGATAGTAGTGCAAGGAATTTGGTGATAAATAAAAAGTCAAGGAAAAGAAAGTATAAATTTTTGAGTCAATTTTGATATTTTCTTTGGCGTTTTTTAAACACAGGCTATTCTGTTTTGAAACACAGGCTATTCTGTTTTGAATAATTTAGTTTAACATATTTTGACTTTTTCTTTGTTTACTTAATTTTATTTTTTGTAAAAATCTTTGTAATCTAGTATTCCCCAAATAGGTAATTCTGTTCCTTAAATATATTTATATTTTTAATACCTTTTTATTTAAATTTTATAAATAAAATAAAATAAATTATTAAAAAATATTATTTCAAAAAATATTCACATTGTTTATTATCAAAATATTGGATGAACGGTTCAGAATTTAAAACTTTAAAAATTTTGGATGATGTTAGAGAAAACCTTTTATAATCTAGGCATTTAATTCTGATAACTTTATGGGGTTCATCAGAATTTAATTATTTGATTTTGTTATTCTGACTAATTGCTGTTAAGATTTTTTTTCTGAATTCATTTGCATACTTAATGCTTTTAAAAATTTTTCTTCTTTTTTTTGAATAGCATTTCAAAATTTGCCTGTTGCGTAGCAATACAATTTACAATGTTTTTACAAGATTTTACAAGCATAATTTTCAAAACAATAACATTCATGAAAACAACCGATCTGTTTGTTATGCTCTCTTTTCTTATGCTTTGTTTATAAATATATATTTATGTTTTACTTATAAATAATATCTTTATTTATGTTTTATTTATAAATATATATGAATTTAAGCCCTGAAAATGAAACAGATATTCCAATCAGAAGCGATTCTCTATATCTGCTAGATTCCGGAGCACACTTTTAGTAAGTAGACATTTCTTTTTGTTGTTTGCTGGTCAATGTCGTTCAATAACCTCATAGATCTGTTGAAAAACCTGCCACTTATTTTTAGGTTTAGAAAACTTTTAGATCTGGGGAAGATCTAGTAGAAGAATGTTACAAATATCAAATATAAATCAAAAAATTTTTTGCAACTATTGTATCGCAGATACAAAATAAAGCCACACTTACATCGTAAAAAATGCTTGCCATAAAGTTGAGACAATGTGACAGACAACAGATCAATTCAACTAAACTCTATTAATAGGGGTCAGACGCAGACTTTGAAAGTGATTATTATTGTTGGACAAAGCTTTTTTTATTGTTTACAAGGGAAAAATCAACTCTATTTAATCAAAAATCTCTTCAGCAAAATGCCACATACAACATAAGAGCTGTTGGGAATAGATAAATAACTTTTTTGCTTGCTACATAACTGACAGAAAGAAAAAATATAATTTGCGAACTATTAGTTTATTGACTATTTTAAAAAAAGAAAAAGTCTAAAAGGTATTTGTCCGACAGTGGTTTATTTCTCTTACTAGTCACCTGCCTTGATAACCTTCTTAACCTTTTTAAGTAATCAAATTGAAATATAGTGAATTTAAATATCTTTTGCAAGTATGATTACGTTTTAGAATTAATCAATCACACACACTCCAAGAAAAGTTTGGTTGGCTTTTGATTCCTGAGAACTAATAGTTCATGTAGTATAACCTATGATTAAAAAGAGAGGGCAGGAAATTTTCTAATTAAAGGAGAAGTTACATATTATAAATAATTTTTTTCTGTTCGTAATCTCTAGAATTTTCTAGCCATAAAACCGAACAGCAAAACGTTTTAAAAAGGCAAATTTCTAGAAACAGCAGTAATGCAACAGTAATTTTGGTATTATGACGTTCACTAAATTACTCTTTGTCCTATACTAAATTTAGTTTGTAAGTTATATTGTCAAAGGTTAGTGAGTAATGTATTGCTAATGGGCCTTTAAATGCAACTGGTGACTGTCATTGTGATTCCCCCAGTTATAGTGCAAAGTACGAAACATATTCTTTATTGAGTACTGAAGTTAACAAAATAATTCATGTATCAAATGTCAGAAACTCATGTAGTATGGAAAATTTTGATAAAGAAACTTTATTTAAAAAATTTAGCAGAAAAAGTAAGCTCAAATAAGTGCACAAGTCTTAAAAATTATCACCCAGAAATTCTACACCAGTTTGGTATATGGCACTTTGTAAAAGGTATTAAAAAGCATCTGACACCAATTGCTAAAAAAAGATAACGCGGAACTCATGACTTGGCACTTGGATTAAAGCAATAGCAAACCATATCTGGTGGTGCTGTGCTTCATATCAAAAAAAAGGAAATCGACCTTCAAGAAAAATGGCTTAGCATAATATATCATATCCGAAACATACACCAATGGAATGGCTGCACAGTATTTCAACAATGTGTACATCCGCAAATAATAAAGAAAAAATGGCTGGAAGCAACTATTCCTGCAACAAAACAATTTTATATGATCTGCCTTATCTACCTATCTAAAAATTTTTAGAAGTATTTCATTCACTTCTCAACAAATGTTGCCCAAAACAAATTTATTTTGGTGTTCAATGTATAATTGATCGAACCCAGTTAATTGATAAAAACAAAATAAATTTTAAATTCCGAAAATAAAGCTTTTTTCTCATTTGGTCATATTCTAAAGCATTCTGACAATTTTTGGTTCTCAATAAAATTTTCTTCTGTCATAGGAGTAAATATTTTCAGCATCAATTAAGTATAAAATAATAAAATACTTGCACATTATTCAGAACCCTTAGGTAATCAAATGTAAGAGAATATTGGAGTACTATTAGCATCAGTTAATAAAGTGTAACATTTTATCAACTTGTAAACATTCTGCTTTTCATGGTATTGTAAAGGTTAATATTCCTTCTTAAAGAAAAATCAAGTTTGATGTTATGTTTAGTGATGGCTCAACAGATATAACTAGAACATGGCATCTCGGCGAAGCTACTCTAAGGCAAAAGGTGAAAATTTGTGATGTTCTAATGATTCTTAATCATGACTTATCCAGAATTATGTCAAAAGCTAGGTTTTATTTTATTACCTAGTTGAGTTTGTTTACATTAGCTCTTTTTATCCCCTTTGGGTAAGGCTGAATATCTTCAATCTATATGCTTTGGAATGCTGGGAAGTAATATGTCTATCTAACTAAAACTTAGGCAAGAATAGCTATTCTTGCCAAAGAATTTATCTGCCACCCTTTTTTACAAATTATTTATTTTAAAAAGCAAGATTTATGAAATAAAAAGCTTTCTTATGTAAGCAAGTTAGCATATATTAGCAATTAGTTTGTTTTGAAGTTAAAGTCATGAAATCAAACAAATTTGTGTTCTAATAGCAGTTGAAAGAGTACAAAAAGTTTACAAAAATCGGGCTGAAAAAATAAGAAGCATTCCCAAAGAAGTTATGCAAAGAAGCTAAGCGATAAAAGAAATTAAGAAAAAAATAAATACGCTGTAGAAAGCAGGCCACTACACTCACTGTATTAAGTCCGCCCACCCCTACCCTTTTCTAAGGTTTAACAATTATGAATGCTCTTCTAAGACTTTGTAGAAAGTGGGCTTTCCTTACATTTTACAGTTCTTAAGATAAATTGCCGTTTTACCAGTGGTTGAATGTTTACACTCACTAAATACAGCATATTATTCTTTTAGGAAATGTTTACATATGTATTGAAAGGTGTCATTGCATTAGCTTCTGCTATATTTCCACAAAATATTTATGGTAATATATATATGTATAAATATATATATTTATATACTTTTATTAAATTTTATTTGAGAAAGTTAAAAAAATTTTATTTTTTGCAGCAGAAGATTCTGTGAAGAAAAATTTTGTCTGAGAAATATTTTTCTCCAAAAGAAAATTTCATTCAATTTCAAATTTTTGACAAAATAAATATATGTTGTTTGATTATATCTACTTTGGCTTATTAAAATTATATAAAAATATTTTTATTATTGTATATAAATTAATATTAAATATAATTTTGCATTTTACTTGTTTTTTTGTTATATTTTTTATTCATTTTCAAAAGATTTTTTTTTTTTTTTTTTTTTTTGGTGAACTAAATAAAAATAGAATAAAGTAAAATTTTTAACTAAATAAAAGTGTTTTTCAGAAAAAATTGTACCTAACTTTAAAAATAAAAATATGTAGTGACTTTTTTCCAAGGATTTTTTTATAATAAGCAATTAAACATCGACGAAACTTCTAGACCTGTAAGGTTTTTTTTCTTTTAAAAGCCGAAAAGAATTTTGATTTGTTTGAAGTAAATTTTTTCAATTTCTACTGGGAGAAGAGGATTAATAATTTTTGGTTAAAAAAAGAAGAACTGGGAATATTATGCAAAAATTATTAAGATAAATATGATGCTGAGGTCAGAGCATTTGAGAGGCAAGTTAGAAGATACCAGAACAATAAGATGAAAAAATGGAGCAGATGAATTACTCACTGATAATATTATTATTTTGAGGAGTTGTAAAAATTATATATTAAAGTATTCCTCCTCTGTGAAAGCAAGGAGTAGAAGACAGATTCATAATATATTTTTATTTTCCTATTGGAATGGATAATGTCTTTATGTTTATTTGTAAATTGTCTTTCCAAATTTATGCTGTTATGAATTGTGTATGGAGTTAAAATAACATACCCAATTGTATCAAAAAACAACTTAACTTCTCTTTCTAAAATAATTGTTTAGATTGACTAATAAACTCAAACTGTTTAGGAGCATAAATAATTTGCTTGTATTATTTTGAAGAAAACATTCGAGAAATTATAAATTTTCGTTCCTTGAGCCACGTCCCAAACAATGTTAAATTTTGTCCAAAAATTTTGTCCATAAGTTACATTTTTGCTTTTTCTTGAGAATTTATGTTCTGATTCACCGAGTTCCGAGAATTTATGTTCCAAATCAAATTTTTTTTTAATATTTCTGATAAATAGTTATTTACGATAATTTACATAATTTTTTTGGACCCAAAGCATTTCTTAAGAAATGGTGTTGCGATGCCGTTAGAATTTTGGTCTGACATTAAGAAATATTGGCCCTCTACATAATTATTTTTACTGTTTTCAGAGTTTCTGCCATTTTGTGTCAATATCTCCCAAATGACTATTTATATGTTATTTTGCTATAATTTCATTTTTCTAAAACTTTGTATGATGATTTTCTCTGGCCTTTTTTCAAATGTTGCATGGAAGATTATTTTAAAGCAAAATTTCTGTCTTCAATATTTCAAGTTTTTTCAAACAATGTCTCAAAAAATAATAAAAGAAAGCAAAACTGTACTGATGTGTGAGCTTACAGAAAATCCTTCTTGCCTAACAACGATCGCTGCTACTGGGTTTTTGAAAAAAAAAAAATTAGATCTTTTAAAAATCCTCAAAAATGACTTAATGAATCTTTTAAAAACTAACTAACACTCAAGGTAAATGTATAAAAATGAATAGTTTGTGTTAAGGCAAGTTACTGTAGAGGAAATCATTTGACCGATAGGTGTAGGTAACCATAATTATTGCTCTTAGCTTATAAAAAATATTTTTTTAAAGATTTTAATAAGTCTAATTTGTGGTGAAATCTTTTTCAAATTCTGTATTTATGAATTTGAATTTCTATACATAGAGGACATGATATGGTCATAGAGAAAATTTTTAGCACCAAAGCATATAATTTATCAGACATTTCTAGACAGTTAAGCTACGAGACTTAATAATTATTTTTGCATATGACCTATTTTTAAAAACAAACAATGTGTGAAATGTGAAATAAATCTAATTTTGTTTGAAACTTATTTTGATTTTTTTTTTTTCTTTTTTTTTTTTTTTTTTTTTTTCCAGTTTAAGGAATTATATCACAATTCTGTTGCAATTTTATGAATATTATTTCTCATGATTGTGTCATTTTCAAAAAAATGTTAGGACCAGAATCAAAGACATATCTTTGTTATTTATCTTTATTCTCTTTGTATTTAAAAATAAATTTATATCTAACCAGAGTCTATTGTTCAGTTTTTTCTTCAGTTTTAAAAGTTTAGTCAAAAAATATTAAATTCTGGGATCGAACAAAGTTTTTAAAATGTATTTGATACGATTTAAATAAAGAACTTTTCTGGGCCTTGGTTTTGTTATAAGCTAAGTTCTGGTAAGAAATCAAAAAACAAGCTCTAATATAATAAATCTTTATACCAGGTGACAACATTGATGTATATGCTCGCCAAGCACTGTGGAGAAATGGGCTCAACTATATACATGGTACTGGACATGGAATTGGTTCTTTTTTAAGCATACACGAAGGTATATTTTTTTGTCTTTGAGCTGTGTATAAGCATAACAGCGATGTGTCTGCATATAGTATTAAAGTTGGTTCTTATCTTTTTCTTTGTGAGCTGTTTGTAAACATACATACAATGTGATGGCGTACTGTATTAGAATTTATAGATGGGAATATACTTCCAAACAGTTCTTTTAGGATCTTGTGTAAATTTTAATTTTTGCTACCTGTTCAGTTTTTTTCTGGAAATATATTACGATGAAATTAATGTCATGGTAGAGATTTTCAAAATCTTTAGCTTAGGAAACGTTTTTCTATGATATGATGATATTGTCATTTTTTTAGAATTCTTAGTAAAAATCCTGCCCTTTACTGAATTATGTGGATGTGCCAAAAAGATTTTAGGAACATATTGACATCGCAAAAACTTAAAAGTGGATTTCTTCAGAGAATATAGAGAATTTTTGAATGGTTTAACCTTAAAGCTCATCCAACTAGAAAAGAAGCAATATTATTAAACTTTACTAAAAAAATAAGATAGCGTTTGAAACAATATTTCTAAATTAAATTCGTTTATAGATTTGGGTGCTATATAACTGGCTGATGTAATTGTGTTGGTGCGGTTGCCTGGCCAAAATAAATTCAAAGTAAACTCAATTTCACTGGAGTTTATTGGATTTATACACAGTATAAGTAGTTGATATTGATCTTTAATATCTAAAATTCCTTCTGAATTATTCAAAGAAAACAATGCATTTATAATGCTGGAGTAACAACTAAGAATATTCATATAATATGTTGCGTCACCCATTTTATGCCCTCTTTTTGGCTTGATAAAAAAATGGTTTAGTTTCTCTTAAAGTATTTTTTGTCTTGTTTGCTGATTACTCAATTTCTTTACCTGATGTATAAATTCAAATGATACTTTCAAGTCATTGAACTATAGTCTTATAAAGATATCTTATCCTGAATTATAATAAAAACATATACTATATTTTTATTTTAAATGTAAAAAAGTATTCCTGCTCTGTTTTAATCATGAATTAGAAAGAAAAAAGTTCACCAAGTTTTGTGGACGTAATTTTTGAAGGAAATCTTTCATGGCGAAACCATATGAATTTTTTTTTATTTCAAAAATTTTTAAGATTATTGTTATATTTTAAAAATCTAGACATATTAAGTAAAAATTAATTGAAACAACTAAATTTTCCTTCTTGCATTGCTATTTAAAGTATGCTAATAGAGTATGGGGCAACATATACAAAAGTAAACAAAAAACCTCTCTAAAATTCACCATGGGCATAATAAAATACATTTATTTTATTATTATTTGTTCCAGCCTCACCAAGCCATTGTTCAATGATAGTAAACCATTGAATATTCCTATGAAAATATTTCAAGTTATCGGTAAACTAGCTGAGTTTTTATGGAGAAGAACATGTGCTAATTTTAGTGTCTTCTTCTTCTAAGTCATGGAATAAGACCGTTTTTCAAATACATCCAATATAGACAATATCTCACTTCTCTTTTTTAAGAAAATAAAATTAAGAATATATTACCGCTATTAATTATTTTATTATCTTGGATTATTTTTGATTAAATTTTTAACATGGTTATTTCAACCAAAAGTAAAATTTTGGAAAATCTATACAATTAAATTATACTATGGTACTCGATTATTAGGTCAGAGCTCTTCTGCAAGTTGCCTTTTTTTCCTTGCACTATTTCTTACATGTTATTACTTAAGATAAATTATCTATATAAATATTAACTAAGATTTAGTTTTTGTTATTTATGTGTATGAAAAAAGCCGTGATAATAAAAATTCATTTAGGTCCTGCAGCAATAGGCCAGAAGAAGGCAAAAGAATATGATTCTCCTATTGAAGAAGGGATGATATTTTCAGACGGTGGGTACAACCATTTGTGTATCACGAATTGTGTAAACTGGTTAAAATTCAACTAAAGCTAGAATTGAAAAAAAGGGATTTCATTAAAAGTTATACTTTGTCTTGATGCTATTTTAAATTGGAATTGGAAATGTTCAAAAAGGAAGTCATTTACATATTTCAATACTTTTTAACCTGTAATCTTTGGACCATGGTAGTAATTTTATAGGCTATATTTTATTATTCTTTGTTTTGTTTTGGATAAGAAGATTGTGATTTTATTTATGATTATAAAGATGACTAGTGATGGACAATTATTTTGAGCAAAATATCATTTTGCTTCTAGCCAACAGCAAATTTTCTCTCTTAGGGTGTTCATTAATATAAATCCAAATAAAGTAAGAAGTAACTTTTAATTTAAGAAAAAGCAATCATTCTTTTTAAAAAAGGAAAAAAAAAGCGGGTTGCAAATCTTCCTCTATAATCATTTGTGAAATGTTTATTTCAAAAAGTGCTTGTTTTAACTCTTGCAAACAATCTAATTAAAGGGATAGGTAAGCATGTTACAGTGATACGAGCGATAAAATAACTATCAAAGTAAAAGATGTAATAATAAGCCATGTAAGCATTCTGAATTTTAACACTTTGAAATACCTGTTGCTCTACGAATTAAAATGATGTAACACTTTGAGATAATCTTTTTACACCTTCAAAAAGGTGTAAAAAAGATCTGTCTAACTTTAAAATAATGAAATCTTGTTACACTTTAAAATCTT
This sequence comes from Euphysa ruthae, assembly GCA_035046665.1. Lineage (NCBI taxonomy): Eukaryota > Metazoa > Cnidaria > Hydrozoa > Anthoathecata > Corymorphidae > Euphysa > Euphysa ruthae. Next base: position 9,865 of record JAUZNK010036081.1, read on the forward strand.
AATATTTATTTACTGTAACTAGTTAACTGTTATTAACTGTTTTTGTTATCTCTAAATAAGTTAAGTTTCACATATAGATGTATTTATTTATGTTTGTATGTGCGTGCGTGTGCGTTTGTGTACGTGAACGCATGTGTGCCTGTGTGTGTGTGTGTGAATATGTCAATGTGCGAATGTGAATGTTAATGTATGTGTTTAAGTGTTTTTTCCCTCTTGGGCGTCAGAGTAGATTTTGAATGATATGAAGAGAGTAGAATGTTTTTCAGCTAGATATAGTATAAAATTTCAAAGATGAACTTACTTTTTGTATTCTCCAGTTACGTTATTTTTTATAGAGCCTGGATATTATCTGTTAGGAGAGTATGGAATTCGTTTAGAGTCAGCTATGGTGGTCAAAGAGAGGCAGCTAAAGGTAAAATAATTTATTTGACATTGATTGTCAATTTTTGAGATAACAAGTTCTATTGCTCTCACAGGTTTCCTGAAGAGAAATATTGAATAGCTAATTTGCAATGTCTATGTTAATGATATGAAATGATAAATATATTTGAGATATTGAGTTGCAGATTTGATACCAGTAAATCTTTGTTTGATGATATGGTTCACTTCAAGATATTCATCCTACTCAGTGTAGCAAGAGTATTAGTGGTTGACAGTTTGGACTTTTTCATTTTCTTGAAATCAGTTCATACTCTTTTTTTAAATTCTGCATGAACATAAAGATCATAAAAGGAATCTTTTCTCCATATGACCACCTGCTTAAAATTTTCTTACCCTGATATTAGGTCAATTCAAACCTGAAAGCAAAATATTTTCGAAAGTAGTTTATTGCATCCCTAAAATACTTTAATTTTAATTCTCAATTTTTTAATTTCAGGTATCTTATTATGCTTTTTGTTTACCAGTGTATTGCAGAAAATTTTTGTGGGCATTGATACGCAGTTGTTACATTTAGAAAAATTTAATTTGGGGAGTTATTCAAACTTGGCTTCATTGTTTCCCAGACAAGCAACACATGCAGTAAAATGTGTTTCGACATTTTTTTGCTTAAAAGGACTCAACATCCATTTAAAATAAATACTGTTCACTCTCGTTAACTCGAACTCTTACGGAACCTTGACAAAAATTCGACCTATCAAGAGCTTGAGTTTTCGAAAAGTTTTGCAAACAGTAAAACACAGGTGGCTTTGAAAAGCTTCTTTTTTTTTATCTTCTTTTGAAAAAGTTATCAAGCTTTTCATGAACTAACAAGCTTCCCGTGTTCAGTACAGTGGAGCGAATTTCATCCCCGCCTTGCAGGTCTCCAAGGCGTTTTCATCTTCATTAGTTGAATGAAAGTGGTATATCTTCATCATATTTTCACTCTTCATTACCTCTTTGATAACTTTGGCAATGATATCACCATCTATAGAGAAAGAAGCAGATGTCACAACTTCACTATCTATATCAGCAAATTATTCAGCTGATAGATTTGGTTGAATGACATGGAACAATTTCTTCAGATCCTCTTGCAAATTTTTGAATGGATCGTCTTCATCGTTCACTGCTGCCTGTTAGATTGATTGACTTATTTTAGATTTTTTTTAAACAGTTTACAATGGTTTCCTTTGATATGGAATTCCATAATGATAGTTTCATTGCTTGGAGAATACTAATCTTTGAAAGCGGTTTGTTGCTCTCTATTGCTTTAATACAAAGACGAACGACTTTCTTTCGGTAGTGGGCTTTGAGGCTTCTTATTACACCCTGGTCCATTGGTTGAAGAACGAACGTTCGTGAGATTCTTGATGTCAGCATGAGCATGGCATTTATCTAACAGAAGGGTAACTTTTCTGCTTTGAGCTCAAAAGGACAAGTCAAATTTTATTATCCATTCATCAAATAAAACTTGTCATCCAACATTTTTTCTATGCTCTGTATCGACATGAAAATGACACTGAAATTTTAAAACGTATTTGTCAATGGAGGTTATCCCATTAAAATCAGGTTGATGTTCGTGAGACTCTTGATGTTAGGGTGAGCAAGGCAATTATCTATCAGAAGGGCAACTTTTTTGCTTTGAGCTCAAAAGGACGAGTCAAGTTTTTTTACCCATTCTTCAAATAAAACTCTTGTCATCCAACTTTTTTTCTGATCTCTGTATCGATATGAAAATAGCATGTGAAATAAAAAAGTGCTGTTCCCATCTTTTCCACTTATTCAGCCAATATGCTAATCCTTTTAAATTTTTCAATCCAAACGGTTTTTCTTTTATTATTATTCCATCAATTGGAATTTTTTGACTTCTTTAATTTTAAAATAAACCAGTGGTAAACTGGTTTATATATTTGGTATTAGTTTCCACAGTGTGTGTTTTTTCGTAAATAAGACATGCCTTTTTTTCCAATGAAGTTGTTAATTTTTAGTTTATTTTTTACCTTTGGAGAAATGGTGTTTTTAGGGACGCCATACTTTGCTGCCACGTTTTTATTTGTCATTCCCTTTTCCAAGTCTTTTGAATCTTTTCATTTTTCACCTATAGACTTATTGTTAAGCCTTCGTTTTATCGCCGCCATTTTTCTCTCAAAAAACCCATGCATTAGTTTCATAGTAAAGGCGTTTGCTGTGAAACAAAGTATCACAAAAAAATATTAATTAAATCAACTGATCTGAAAAAACTTAAATTGTTTTCTATATTTGTTTTTAAATTTACTTTTTTTTGTTGTGCTTTCACCCATAGTATCAATTTTTCATGTGAGTCTTTTCTTAATAATTATTCGATATAAAATTGCCTGCTAGGGACAAAATTGGGCTCAAAATCTTGTAAATACAGCTAAGAAAAGACCAAACAGGTTTTTCGTACAATTAATGTCCTAAACCACTAGAACCAACAAAAAAATTGCTTTAGACAGATTTTTCACACGAGATTACGATAGATCCCTCACTCGACGTCATTAGGAAACAATTTCTTTCCTTGATGACAGTTTTGTTATTAAAGTCCATCCTTAAACTTATTGTTTACTCGCTTTGCAGGTTTGGTACAGACCTTAGACAAACAAATTTCCAGAAAGTTATTTTCCAGAATCTCGACTTGAAAATAATGTATTATTTCTAGAAAAAATATTCAAAGGGTATATAAATTTCCAGGCATTATAATTTGTACATCAAAACAGAAATTTAAAAAAAAATAGCAAAATGAAGCATAGATATCACTGCATGGAAACATCTTCATTTCTCAAAGCATGCAAGGTTGTCCGTTACATAAAATATTCTATGAAAATGGTTGTCCTTTAAACCAGCTTTTTCTTCTTGGTTTGGAACTCCTCCACTCGCTTTGTCAACACAGGCAACTGTTTGATCTTCTCTTCACTTTTTCTTTTTAATGCATTTCCTTCAACGACAAAATGCATAATGTTCTTTTTTCTGCTTTCTTCATCAGGTCAACAAATGATAAATCCAATTTCTTTATTGTTTCTTTCACTGTGTGGCAATGTGTAGTGATACTTTCCAATTCACTTTTCACTTCGACGAGCTCTTTATTTTTCTTTTTTCTTTTGTGAACTTCTTCTGCTCATGTTGGTGGATTTGAAATCCAAATTTTCATTTCTTTGGCCGGCACACTAGATAGATTTCAGAAGCTTTTATTTATCTGGATGGTGCATGGCATTGAATTAACACGAAGATGTTTTTGATGAATCTTGCAGCAATGATAGTGTTCTCTCCCAGGTTAGCCTTTAAAATAATATTATCATCATTGAAGCCTCTTTCTACGCTGCCAATATAATTGCAAGCAATTGAAGATAGATATCTTCAATCACTATTTTCTGAAAGAAAAAATCATCTTATCTGCATTCATTACTTTCGAAGCCAATGAACTCCTCCATGGAGTTGATCACCTGACTCATCAAAAACAAACTGTAATCTGCTAAGGCATCATCGCTAGACTTGAATTCTTTTATTTTCAAGCCAAAAAACGTTTGAATAAGGTTCTTTACTTTTTTTCAAATTTTCTTTATTTTAATTGACAATAACATTCGGGTCAAAAGCATCAGTGCTTCTATTACTAACGACATTAAAATATTGTTGGTGATCCTTTTGATAAAGGTTCGTACTTGTTCTGGCATACTCTAAGTAAAATAGATAAATAAAATAAATAAAAATTTTTATAATTATCCAACACAATCATTTGAACTCTGAATTTAGTTCTTGATCTCTGTAAACATGAGAAAATCTTTTTAAAATCACAAAAAAAAAATTCTTAGTACAGATACGCATACTGATACATTTAAAAAATTTCGTTAGATAGCAAGGCATTATTAAAGGTTAAACCAATACTCCAAATTATGAGTACCACATTCCAAGTAAAGAAATCATAATAATAGCCTGCTTTGTTTGCAGAAATCTATTCACTTCACTTTCCAGCAAAACATGTATTCTTTTCGTTTGAAGCGGTTTATCATAATTGCTTACTACTTGAGACAAATCATAGGACTTCAATATTCTCCAGTACTTCTGCTTTGACAATTAATTCAAAGCAATGAATTATAAATAGATCTGATCTTCCTGCTCAGGGAAGGAGCTTTGGACTAGATTAATTAGCTTAAGATGTCAATATTTATGTTCTTCCCTCAGCGTAGCTCTAAACCAAGCAGAAATCGTTTTGAAAGTTCACTTATGCCAATGAAGCTTTTAACCTGATGAGTGCTAACGTCAGTCAGAGTTGAAAACATCAGTTTGATGAAAAATACCCATGGTGATTGGAGTAGCATCTGTCCCAACAAACATCTGAATTTGATAAATTAAGTTTGTTTTTTTTTTAATTTTTGGACCGAACAGTTCAAACAGTGTGTTAACTAGAACTTTATAATTACTTCCCAGCCTCCTCTAACTTTTTATCTTTGTTTATATTGCAAACTTTGCATCTGAAGGAAGTTGAAGTACTTCCTTTCAAAATTCAGATATAGATGTAAAACTTTTTCTCATTTAATCAGCCGTAATCGAAGTGTTATAATATTTTAATTACAACTAAATGATGATTTTATTTTTTTCAAAATAAATTTTTTTCAATAATCATTTTGCGTTGAGCGAATTTGTTATAATTCTATTTTACTTGTACTTTCCGTGATTAGTAGATAAATCTTCGTTTTTGAATATGCGATATGTTATTTCAATGTAAAAAAATAAAACAGTTCGATTTTCTATAATTCTATAATTTTTAAATTCTTGTTAGGGCTAGCAATCCTTTTTTAATTTATTCAATCTGTCAGATGATAATTTTATGTTATGCATATAATCCGGTCCATTTATTAAGGTAAAATAAAATAACATCAAGCAATTTTATATGATTCTATTGTTTTTAGTATACTTTGACTTTAGGGTAATTGACGTCATTTGCAACTTATCTGGGTTTATGGTATTCAATGTGTGAATTTGATAACTATCTGTTATATATTCAATCTCGTATTTTATTTTGAGAAAACAAGGCAGAGTAAATTTTTATATTTGTGTTGTTCTTATATTGTCTCATAAGGGTGGGATGATGAAGGTGCCAAGGGTTGATGACGGGATCATATTTAACAGATTATGTCAGGATATAGGGAATGTCACGTGTTGTCATTGCGTTTTACAAATAATAATGGTTAAATTTTTTCCCTAAATTGACGGTAATTAGCGTGACAATTATTGACGAAATACTTTTTTAAACATTTGTTTGACAGTAAATGAGGATAAATTTTACGGTAATTTTGCACCTTACTAATGTGTTAATAACGCCTATTTTTTTATATTTCTATTGTTCTTGTATTTTCCTTGACTTAAGTTTCCTTATGAAGTTTGTCATTAGCTTTTTGTGTTTTCAAATAATACCTGGAAACATCTTAATATGCTACATGATTTTGGCATCATAAAGTTGGTATATCGCTCAGAGGTAGTGAATACACTTTACATGCGTTAAGCCTCCGGTTCGATCGAGCCTTGCCGTGGGTGGTCATCTTTTAATAAGTTTGACTTTCGACGATCTCCCGCCATTATGGTAAATAAATAAATTTAAAAAAAAAAAAAACTTTTAGGAGGAGACAACGAGCAATTTGTGCGCATGAGAGAACGGAAATATGAGTCGCTACTTCATGTAATCCTCGAAAAACTCGACTTTTTAAATATATTGCTTTATTTCAGTACACAACTAAAGGTGTAAAGTTTTACGGCTTCGAATTTATTACATGGGTTAGTATTTTATATTTTTAAATAATTCATCACATGTCAAAAATCTTTTTTTTTTTTAAATCAAAATTTTCTTTCTTCTTCTTACAATTTAAAAGAAAATGAAAATCTATAGCATGGATTGTTATTTTATTTTGCTTGGCTTATCATTTTTCATTGATGAATAAATTATATTTTGGGCTTCGAATTAGAATTCGATAATAAGTTGTCCGAAAATAAGTAGTCCGATAATAAGTAGTCCGAAAAATTATCTTGTGCAAATAATTCCTGATTTCGATTCACCATTTCTTATAAAAATATATTTCCCTGATTAATTGTTAATTACAATTCGTTTGATTGCGTCTACTACTGAAACATTTAAAATCTATTTACTTTGCTACTAATTTTTAAGTATTCTAAGGATAGAAACTTTTAATATTTAGATCCCTTTCCAGCGGAAAATGATCAATACTTCACTTCTGGACACAAACGAGGTGAGATGATTTATGAATATAACAAATAAATTTACTCATTTGTGAATTAAAAGGAATTTTAAATTTTATTTGTAAGTACTGAGATAAAAGATTATAAATGGAGCATTAAATTCTGCCATAAGCGAATTCGATTGTGTTTTTATGACCTTGTCTTTGATCGCCCGTTGCATGGTATGCATTTATTTTTAATTTTTGATCGCTCATATAATAATGTCCGTAGCGCTCTTTAACAGCAGGTGTTTATTATTAGTTTGATCGCTGTGTTATGACTGTAACATGTTTGCATAGTAGGCGTTTAATGATTATTTTTTCCTAAAATTTTGTATCTAGTCTAATTATGCTATTATAAAAAATCCTTGGCCAATCTATAATCAGTTACAAAAGTCTTTTTTATCTAGTCTAATACCTGTCATACTTCCCCACAATCAATGCTGGAGCCCTCAGATTAGCTTGATGAACTTCAACATTGATGGTTGGGTGGGAGAGGGGAATTTCAAATTAATGTATACAGTAACAAAGATATTTTGTAACTGGTTGTAGGTCTTTGTAAAAGCTATATTTACTAATATACTACTATATTTAAAAGTTTATATTTAAGGCGAAGTATTCAAAAATAAATAATATTTGGCTATTTTTTTATTTATTTGGCTTTTTGTGTCGCTCAATTTTATGTTACACCCCACCTCCTTAACGAGAATCCCGGACATCAAGTTCAAAGTTTCCGTAAATTTTCGAAGAACTTTTCCATTGTTGGGAAAAAAAGACTTGTGAATGATTGTTGGATAGAAATAACCTATACCGCTTTTTAAATTAAAAAAACAATTAAAAAAAAATTTTTTAAAGAGATTGTGAAAATCATACAGTGAAATTCTCTAATTTTAGTTGGAGTGGTTGAACCGATATTACAGTGAAATCAGGAGGATCATGGGACCTGCTATACAGCAGCAGGGGAAAGATAAAGTCTATAATCACATGATGGAGCAGACAGAAACTTTTTTGATAAGCAATTGTCACAAATTGAACTCTCGTGCATCTTATATTATCTTGATAGCTTTAATGTCGTATTTCTTCCTTTAAACCAAACTAGAAGTGTCTTTGGGGTTTACGTCAATGAAAAATATGGCAAATTTTTCGACTTATAGCTGCCCGTGAAAGCTTCCTTTAACGGAAGAAACCATTTCAGTTTACGTTTCTTTTGGGTTTAGTTTATTGCCTCGAAAAAACTTTTTCACCAGTAGTGAAAGTATGTTTAAGCCAAATGTGTCTTCTTGCTCTTTTGCTATTTTCTTGCATATTTTCATATTTTGCTTACTTGGTAGAATAGAAACTAACAAAAATACATTTTTCATGTGTTCTATTTACATTATCTATCTGTGAAAGTAAGTTATGAAAATACACACAAACCCACACACACAAA
>JAUZNK010036092.1:0-17952 GCA_035046665.1 Euphysa ruthae
ATAATAATAATAATAATAAATAAGTGGTAAAAGTATAAAATCCCGAAATAAGTAAATAAATTTCAGACAGCATTCTGCAGGTAACTCATTGTATAACTTTGTACCCATATAATAAAATGATTTCTTGACAAACTTTAATTTTACTTTTGGTAGAACTACTTTAATGTTACTGTTTCGTGTATTTATTCCATGGTTTTTTAGTCAAAAGTAATTTGCACAGGTTTGAACACCATTTAATCATTTACGTACGAGTATGTTGGTGTGGATGTTAATCTACAATAGAAGATATTTTGATCAAGTTGTCGTTTATTATCTTAACAGTTAACATTTTGATCAAGATCAACGTTCAGAGAATTTTCTGTTACGAATGAATCGATATTGTTTTATATCTGTCACCTTAGGCCCTGTTTTAGTGAAGTGGGAAACTTGGACAGATTTCCATTCTGTAGGAAAAACACCTGTTTTATGTGAAAGATTGACTAGAGCACATAACGGTTTTGAAATGAATTGCTTTTTCTTTCGGAATTTCGGATCTAATTGAATCGTCCTCCCCGAATGGTGTAGATGATTTTGATATATTTTTTTGGTATGACCAACTTAATTGTTTTCAAAAACTTTTTGGGGTTATATAACAGGTAAAAGTTCTCATATAACAATATTGACAATGTTCTTGTTTTGATTTTTTTATCAAATTTGTACACTGGTTGAGTAAAACTTTGTAAGCGACCCAACTTGAATCAGTTTCTTTCTTTCTGGCGAATATTAATAGTCTATCCCTTTATCCATTTGTTTTAATTTCTGGCGTAAGCCAAGGACATTTTCTATCTTTAATTTGTTTTTCAATAACCAGCGAATGGCAGTTAAAAGCATATAATAGTGTCATCATTAATTGTTTCCAAGCAACGTTTGCATCATATGTTTCTTAAAAAACTGGCCAATCATATTGCATTGAGTCAGCTTTTGTTTAGAATAGTTACGACATTTCATAACTCGGGACTTGAATTTTATATGATTTATACGATGTCGTGATCGCTTAATCAAATTGGAATTACTTTGCTATTGCGAATTTTATTTGGTTGATTTGTTACAAGAATAGCAATTAAGGTGTTAGTGACCTTTGTTATCCTTGTTGGTTTTTTAATTATTTGTTTAAATCCAATAAGTGTCAATATATCTTTAAAATCGCTATGATTGTTTTTATTAATGTAATTGATGTTAACGTCACCTGATATTAAGGTTATATTTACTATCATTTTGTTAAATAAATTCTTAAAGTTAGTTGAAAGATATTCAGAAGTGTCAGGGGGTCTGTAAATGGAGCAGATTAATCAGGCCTTGTCATGAATGACGTACGGCTGTATGCGCACACGCCTGCATATTCCATGATCAATTAAGGCATACGTAACCCCTGTACGCCTGGCCTGTTTGAATCATAAGTCAAAAATAATAAATAAGAGAACATTTTCTGCTAGCTTGTCTCTATATATGTATATATATATATATTTTTTTTATGATGGAAACACATATTATAGTTGTTTTTGTTTTGTGGTTTACCGTATTATACGCAATATAATAATTTATGAAAAAAATAATTTTCAAACAATAGAATTATCAAACTGTTCCAATAAGACAAAGGTTAACTTTAAGCAAATGAATCGGGTGAAGAAAAATTTTTCTTCTATTGTAGCTTAGTGTTGACAGTTGAAAAAGAAATTAAGTAAACTAACTCACAAAGTAAAAACATATTAAAACTTGAAATAACTTGACTCACTATTTCATTCATTTTTTGTTATTTTTTTTGATTCACTGATATCTAAAAGTGATTTGCTATTAGCAAATTACTAATTCGAACCCTGATAAACATCACGCTTTTCTAACAACAAACGATAGTTGGATCATAACATTAAACAACGGTTAGTTTATTCATTTCACTACCTGAAGCTTGTAAGAAATAACAAAAACATATCAACATTTTAGGCATATGCAGGGAGTACAACTGTATACCTGTTCTACATTACTGGCGTATGGTTTTGTCTTACGCCACCTAAAAATAAGGCGTACAGAGTCTCATACTCCAACTATAATTTTCACAACAAGGCCTGCATAATACGTTTTTAGATTTTTCAATAGAAGTTTGATCCATATACACTATCTCATCAGTTTCAAGATCCGGTTGTCTGACCCAATTTAACTTTTCTGAGATATAAATCCATACCCCTCCTCAATTTCCTATCTTACGACATTTACTTGTAAATGCATAGCTCGGAATATCATAACGGTCGTTAATTGTCATTGAAATTGTTTAACGTGAATCTTTAATAATGTCAAAACATCGATTTTTGGAAAACTATGAAATATAACTTTGAGTTTTGATAGTTTTGCACAAAATCCACAAATATTCTGGAGAAAAACACTTATCCCTTTGAGATTCTGTAGATATTACAGTAAGATTTCTGGTGTCATCTGGTCCTGGATTTAACTCCACATGTCCACAAGTTAATAAGAATATAAAAATCAACCTCTTTGTTGATAACTGATAAAATTGATAGTTTCTTCTATATACCCATAGAGATGTTTCAATAAAAGTCTCTTTTTCCGTAACAATATCTCTAACTCCAATAGTAATACTAATTCCATCAGTTTGAAAAATTGTTTTTTTTTTATGCCAAAGCATAAAATTCCAAACAAGAGAAATACAAATGTGTGTTGTCGCATTTATTTCAAATTTAAACAAAAGATCCAAAATAAGAATGAAAATCAGTAGCAACTCGGTTACAAGGACTCAGTTAAGAAGACCGATTATTATTCATCCAGATATATGTTAAAACTCTTTATAATATTTTCGAAGATAATGATTTTAATGACACTGCGAACCTTTTTTAAAAAACAAAAAATCCCCCACCCCCTCCCCCCATTCCTATTTGATTATACCCTTAGTAATCTCTTAATTTAAAATGATTTTGAAAATTTTACTTTTACAAAAAAATTTTTTTACCTTCAATAAGTATATTGTTTTTACTTTTGATGCAAGGAGAAAATTAATGAACATTGCCATGGTAATGAGTAACCATGGTATTATCGTTTAAAATAAGATGAAGTTTATGTGGAAGTGTAGGCAACTGACTCAGCAATCTTTTGTGCTGTTTAATAGAAAGGTTTGCTTTATTTAAATATTGTCAAAGATTTGTAAGTTGCATTGTAAGAAGAAGGAATTTTAAAATCCAATCAAAAATTAAAAATTTATAATATAGATGATTTTATAAAAGTATTTACTGTTATTTTATGCTATATTACTGAGAGAAATTTTCTAGTTTACCAGAACTATAGTTTTTTCTTTTTATTCTTCTATGCAACAGGTGCAGTACTTTGGACAAAATGTATTTAAAATTTATAATTTGTTTAATTTGGTAGTTTAACTGGTACCTCTATGAGACTTCATGCATAATATATATATATATATATCAGCTACCTCTGTCTGTCATATTGGGCATTCCCAGATCCTTGAACAAAACTGCCAATTGTTTGTTTCTTGTCCTACCACAAAGAGTTGGTCCCACTAACACCAAAAAGAGAAAAAACAATTGAGAACCTACAAAATATTAATCCTATCAAATAAAGTGAGACAAATAGTTGCTATAATCATTTTAAAATAGTTGATATAACCTGGAAAACGTCTATAGAATTACAACTCAGTGTCTGTGTCAGTGTAAGTTCAGTGTGTACTACTCCGCAAATTAAATGAAATTTTGATTCTTTAACAGTCCCAATAAGCAAAAAAAAACATATGAGTATAAGTAAATATAGAAAAAATCTAATTTAAATTGTATACCTTCAAAAGTGTCCTTTCTTTTCTTCATAATGTTCCATAGTTTACCAGGATTTGCTAACCAGAACACTAACTTCCTTAAAATTGTACAAACCAAGCTAGGAAATAATAGCATACTTGTTATCATAATACGCTAAATTAAAATTTGAATGGATTTGGAATGTTAGAAGGGTTGATCTTCACAAAGTCAAGATTCAAAATCTTAATTTTTTTTGTTATTTAAAATTAGATATCTTGTGTGAAACGACAAAAGCAATCGCTGGTTGTAAATCTCATTTAAAAAGAAATTATTTTGAAATAAGTTACTTAGCATTAAAATTCAAAATTAACTATCTTGTATAAAAAAAAAAAAACAGATTTTTTGAACCTGAAAAATGTAAATAATTTATCTATTTTGTGTTTTTAGATTTTTTAGACTGTCTCCTAATAAAATCAAAAAACTAAACTTGTTTATAAGACGAAGTTCTCATTAGAAATTTTGTTGACTAGAAAATAACTAGAAAAAAATTGGCGAATAAGCTTTCAAAACAAACTTGAAGAGTGAAGAGTATAAAATGTGTTTAAGAAGGTTGAAACATTGAATTTTTATTTTTCTGTCAAGTTATTTTCAAGTATAATGTCTCTGACTACCAACAATTTAGTGTTTTGGACAATTAGGATATTTTCAGCAAGACAGAAGTTTCCCTTAACAAGTTAAAGTCCTATTTATAACATTTATTTTTTACTTTCAACAATTTTACACTTTTAATTTAACATCAACTGTTGAATCCTTTTGGTTCAGTATAAACACTTTGTGAGTTTCATCTGCGTAGCCTTTTCGAATCTAGGAAAATAAATTAGGGCCTATTATGTTGCATATTTGAGATAGCCATTAAGGTATTCTGGTAATCAAGGTCATTGAGACTATTTGCAATTTATCTTAATGGCCTTTGAGTATTCAGTAATTTGATTTCTTGTTGGTAGATAAGTACTTGGATCAAATTTACCAACTTTGGGATAGAGTATTTAGTAAATATTGCTATGTGGAAAAAGGCCTTGAGAACTTTCTTGGGCTGTACATTAATCTTTTACCTATTTGTGTATAATTTCACACTTTTGTGTTATATTTATTTGTTCCCAATAACAGCTAAGCTTTGAGTTGGCTTTGATTTATACAACATTACTATTTTGGAAATATATGGTGAGACGTATGCATTGCAAATTACATTCTCTGAGCTATGTACATAGTGTTTTTCATTATTTTATTGCGTTTGTGTGACAATCAATATAAAGACAATTTTATGTTAATGTGTTTTAGGTGGAGATTATACCATGTGACGAACGAGATGAGCCCAAATTACTTGTCGAGGTTAGTGTTAATCGTCATGCTGCGTATTAAATGCACGATATGGTTTGACCAAAAGAATTTCAATTCATAATGCAGGTCTATGTGCAATAGATTATAGCTTACAATAAAAGATGTTATTAGATTCATAAAATTTATCATCGTTTTTGCTATTTATAACACAGAATTTTATGCTTCCATCTGTTTGATTTTATGGTATAACGCCCATGCTCCAGAGGGTAATAATAATTGAAATAGAGTGACTTATTCTTTGATATCCCAAATTCTTCAGGGAGTAATTTTGCTTGTATTGACAGAGTGGTTTAGCTTTTGGTTTAATTGTGTAACACACATATTCCATAAGGTTTTTTTAATTTAAACAAGTATTAATCCCTTAACTGCGTTCGATGGATATATCCGTCAGAGCCGCAAAGCCATAATATGCATTTGATGGATATAACAGGCTCTGTAATGAAAATTTATAGACCTGTTTTTAAGTGGAATTGCTTATCTTAACCAAGCTGTAATTTATGAGTGTTTGGTCTGTATTTTACACACTTCATCAAATAAATGTAAATATATATAATAATTCAGGTTTTGATACTTCAGATCTTAGTGATTCTGGAAGTGAAATTCCTTCAGAAACCAATGAATAAATTATTATTTCTTAAAATAAAGGTTTAGCAGAGAAAAATATTGAAGAGCCTCTTGTATCAATGTTAACAGCCTTACAGAAAATAAATTGGAAACATTTATCAAATGAAAACTGCTTTACTCCACAAAAATTTACTGGTCTGGTATAAGTGGTTCAAATTTATGTACATAGAAAGGAAATTACAATATTTACATTTTAAAAAGAAATTCTTTTTTTTTATTTAAAAATAAATACACTTTTCATTTTTTTAAAATAAAAGCTCAATTAAAGGGCTAATAAAGCCTAAATCGAAATCAGTGTTTCCAGCCGAGTATATAAATGATGTCCAGGTTTAGATATATATTTACATTAATTTTTTCTAAATTTGGATTTATATCAGACAGGTTTTTTTGGAATTTAGAAATTAGTGGCAAAAACTCGCAGTCTGATTTTTTTCCAGTCATATTTAGACATTTTTATTTGCTCGTTTCTGCGCACATGTTTTTTTTTCTTTTTTTTTTTACACGTGCTTTTTTACTCTTGTATTATTATTATTATTAAATGAATTTAATGAAAAAAACATTAATTAATTATTGTCGTTTAGGAGATAATTCTCAAGAAGTCACAAGGACCGTTGGGAATGAGCATTGTTGGAGGTTCCGATCACGCTTCACACCCATTTGGTGTGAACGAACCAGGGATATTTATTTCAAAGGTAAGCAATTTGATAGTCCAATTTGATAGTCATAACTTAAATAATAATGCCTAAATGGGTGTTATTGAGTTTCCATTCAAAACATATATGGGTTTATAAATAACTCCTATACTTTATGAGATTTTAGTTTGTATGAGATCAATATGGTTTTCCGTAGATAGATTTTATTGACTATCATAACAAGAGATTTAGTATTATTTTACCCTTGATTTTTGTACTTGTATTTACATACATATTTTGTGATATTTTAATATTTTGCAGTCATGTTTATATTTGTGGGACATGCCAAGTTTTTTAGGGTACTAAGAATTCACTCATATTTGTTTGCTTAGTTTTTTTTTTTTTTTTTTTTTTTTCTTAGGAATTGATCGCAGAAATTTTTTAATGAAAAAATCAAGTCATAAGGGTAAAAAAGTAGCAATTTAAAAAAAAAATTTTGTTTTTAATTTTTAAACGCAAAAACAAAATTTTTATCGTAATTTTTTCAAAATCTGTAACTTATTTTTGTTCATATTTGCTTGTAGTTAGAGGGGGCCATATGAAGTAATTTTTGACTCATACTTTTGGTCACCTACCAAATTTTTTTTTCTTTTTGCTATAGTTCAAAAATGGTATTTTCAAAATTTTGCTAAGAAATCAACACTGACTGAAGTATTACATGATATTGCATTTTCTATTTTAAGCCACTTGAATAATTTTGTTGGGCCTTGTACCCACTTCCCTTAATGGGTGCAATTTTTTCATGACTTCGTTTTTTTGTTCAGATTCTGCTGCATTCTGGTGTTTAAAAAGATTGTTTATAATTTTAACATATGGGCCACTGGGAACATTTTTTTTGCCTCTAAACTGATCCAAAAGGACTTTCTTTTCCATTTTGCTCAGAAATTTGTATTCAGATTGTCCAAAAATTTTAATAGATGTTAGAGATATATTCAGTAATTCAACAAGAATCGAAACAAGGGTATAAAATAGGTTTAATTTTTATGAAATAAATGGAGTCTACCTGCTATTTTACTGCCTTATCTATCTAACTATTTTACTGTCTTATTTAATTATTTTACCTATTTTTTAATGTTCTATGAAAAGCACTAAGTCGTCTTTAGACTGCAATTCTAACAATGCAATAAAATAGTTGTGTGCCACATTTCTCTATTTTTTTTTTTTTTTGTAGTCATAGCAAAGCCAGCATACTTTTATGAAATCATGCATACCTTTCCATTTGGTAATTTATTTTAAGAACAGTTCATTTGGTTCTTCTAAAATTTTGTATGAAGTCATTAGGCCATAATGGAAAAACGTAAGCAGTTTTAGATTTTTGAAAGAAAATCTGCTTTTGTTTTGGTACTGGACCCAAACACTGTCATTTTAGGCCTAAAATCAACATAAGTCTCCAGGATTAAATTCTGCTTTTTAACATCTCAGCATTTGACAACATTGACTTTTTTGAATTTTCAAAGTAAGCAGGTTAAAGAAGCTTTATTTCTTCATCAGAAAATATTAAAATGAATCCAAACAAATTGAACACGATATCTTATAGAAAAAGTTAAAATAGTTATGAAAATAGCTAATAATCCATGACAGGAACACTACAAGAAAACTTTGACCTTTGTACTAATGATCCCAAGTGGGATAGAAGTTCTACCTATTGCTAATGACTGAAATAAAAATAACAAACTCTCTTTAATTTATTTAAAATACAAAATTATATTTCGTTTTAGATTATGCCAACGGGTGAGGCTTCCAAAACTAACTTATGTGTTGGTGATCGAATTTTAAGAGTTAACGATAAAGACATGCGTACAGCATCGCATCATGAAGCTGTTGCAGCGCTTATTTCAAATGAACCTCAAATTAAACTTCTTGTTCGTCATGACCCTCCACCCCCTGGTATAAAGGTAGGAATATTTTCATTTCAATTCATATATTTCTATCACCCAAAACTGCTTTAGAAACTCTACATTATTTTTATGATGACAAAGCTTTGAAATGATAAAGCAATTACACGATCTTCTGTCAGAGCAAATAAATTGCAACTATTTGTTAAATCAGGAGAACGTATTATAATATACAATAGTATGAACTTTTCTGAATGATCAATGATAGTGTGTTTTACAGGGTTAAACTTTGTGAATTTAGTAGGTGAAAAACTGTGCTTATAAATTCTTTTATGGGCAAATCACTAGATTATTTAAAACCGGTATCCGCTGATATCAATCTTGTATTATGTTTTGCGTTATTTTGAATTTATATTTTTGCTTGAAGGAAATCACAATAACAAAGAAACTGGGTGAAAAATTGGGAATCAGCATACGTGGAGGTGCTAAAGGACATCCAGGAAATCCATTTGATAAAGACGATGAAGGAATTTTTGTCTCTAAGGTATATAAGGATAACATGACATAATTTTATGAATTTCTGTTAAAGGTCTGAGGCAGAGCTAAGATATGTCCTAAAATTAGCATTTTTAATCCTTCTTAAAAATTCACTCCACAAATACACTGAAACTATTTTAAAAAGACTGGGCATGCCCATGGTCAGAAAATACTATTGGTTTAAATAATTTTAGAAAATGATTATTTTTATATTTTTGCTATTTTTATATTTTTTAAGAAACGTCTAGAATTCGAAATCTTTTGTTCTCAAATTTGTTCTTTTTTAATTCCAAGCTTTTGCAGAATTTTTTAGCTTGTTATATTTCTGAAGATCCTAGACCTTGTTATTTTAAGTATCAAAATCATTTGACTTGATTTTTAAATTATTCTTTTGGTAAATAGCAATTATAATGAGTCTAACAAGGTGTTATTTTTACTTCTCTAGGTGAATCCTTCTGGAGCAGCTGCAAGAGATGGCCGTTTAAGAGTTGGAATGCGAATTTTAGAAGTAAGTAGGTTTTCTCGGTCATGTAATTATTTTAAATTTACTTGACAACCAGCAAAAAATTATATGAATCAGTTTATTATTTTAACCACCTGTGAGTTATTACGCCTTGATATAGCCTGCTGCCATTGGAAACCCCCACAATTTTGAATCATATCTAAAATTTAGCAGCTAACTTTAATAAAATGGAAAAGCAAATATTTCTTTAGCAAGGAAGCATGTAAATTCACCAAAAAATCAATAACTTTTTATTAGAGCTATTAGTGCCCAGCTTTGTATTATGTTTTTCATAAAATGTTTATAAAATGATTGTAATTTAAAAAAAAAAAAAAAAAACCGGTAAATTATTCTTTTTATTTCTATTGATTTTTATTGAATTATTTTTTGCTTTTTGACCGAATTTGTTTTAAACGAATTTCAGGTTGTTTTTCTGGTCATATCGAAACACTTAGTTAGCTTGAGATTTTTAATGAAAATTTAAAGAATGTGTATTGAAAACAAAGTAAAAATAATGCTTCTCAGAGGTCTTAGTCATTCAGAAGTGTAAAAAATAATAAATAAGTGCTGAAAAGTGTAGAGCTGATATTTAAAAATGATTAGTGGTGCTTGGAAGTATATGGTTGTTGTGATAATCTTGCGTAGTGCTTGGAAGAAAATAGCTGTTGGTAAAAAATTATACGTATGTTTATGACAATGCTTTGTATTGTTTAAAAGTGTACGTTAATCTCTGATAATGTTTTGCGATTCTCATAATTTGTTTGCGCTACTGCTGTGTGGTACTTGAAAATAAATAGTCGTTTATGCTGATGTTGAATGGTACTCGGAAAAATATGGTTGTTTGTGAAAATTTTGTGTGATGCTTGGAAGTATACGGTTGTTTTTGACAATGTTGTACGCTACTTTAAAGTAGGCAGCTATTGGTAGTAACAATGTTAGGCGTTTGGTAGTATGCGGTCATTTTTGATGTTACGTGGACTCACATGTATCCAGTTGTTTGTAAAAATCTTGTGCGATACCTGGAAATATACTATTGCTCATCATATTTTTATATGGTGCTTACAAATATACAATTGATTCTTTAAACTTTTCTTCTAGGTAAACAACACAAGTTTGCTTGGAGCGACACACGTAGATGCGGTACGTGCACTACGGATTGCTGGTGATAACTTATCTACGGTTGTTTGTGATGGATATGATGAAGAGGCTGCACAAGAACTCAACCAAGAAAATATATTTTTTAATCCCTCTGTATGCCAACCTCCGACAAGGTTTTCACCAGATTCCCAATCTTCCGCCACATCTGGTGATTCATATTTCTCGGTATGTATTTGAATATATACATATTATGGTATTTGTGCATACCATTGTATACTACATTGCATACTATTTCACTAGTTTTTGTGGGAATAATTTTTAAAATCTCAAAAATTAGTACTTGCAAGAAAATTTCAATGAATCTTTTTGCGAAAGCAAAAAAGCGAGCGTAGCGATCTTTGCAACTGGATCTCATATGGCAAGAGTGCGAAAAATTCTCTATATATTAATAAAGATTTTTTTTTTTTTTCAGCAGATTTTTGAGCCAAAATTCAGGCCAAAATTTGTGCTTTTTTTTTTTCTTATTTTGTCTCGCCTTCCCATTTTTTTAGTAGTAATATTTGAACAGTAGAGAGTAATTAAATTGGAATATCATCTTGCCTCCCCATTTCTTTGTTAATAATATTTGAACGGTAGAGAATAATTCAATCGAATAAGATAGGATATATTTGTTATTGGTTACCAAATCAAAACCGAAATCAAAATTAATACTGTCCACAGAGAATTTCATTTAAACCTTTAAACAGTCATTCGAATGTAAACATCAAATTGTTTTAGTATTTACAAAGGCGGGTGTTTCATGCTGCAAGTTAAATTTAAATTCATTTTAAATTGAAATATATTTTAAAATTAAAAACAATGTTTTATGTCATTATGTATGTGATATACCGTAAAAATTTTTTTTATTTATTTATTTTTTTTTTTTTTTTGTATAAACTATTCTTCCAATAGATCAAAACCAAATATAAAGTAATATCAATACTGTCGAAAGAAAGTGTATTTCTATTTATCTACAGCTTTATTGTATATTAATAACTAATAGCGTAAGAAAATTTGTTGTTTGTTGAATCCTTTGTAGATTTTTTCTATCATTAATTACCATATACCATTTTTAACTTTGCCTTGGTAAAAAGCTTGCCATGCTTTTGCAAATCTTTATCTGTTGATTTATTACCTGGATTTATTACCTATAAGTATTCTTAGTTTCTGTATGGTCATGGTGATGCTGAAACATATTTGAAAAGCTTTTCATAAAATCAGCCTTGATATTCTTGAAATTGTCATGATTTTTCATACGTGTTGATAAATTGGTGGACACCCTGTTAATCTCAACATGATATTTTTTAAGGATGGAATAAACGGAAGAATAGCTTGTCATGATCAAGAAGATGATTCTAGGTATGATGAAACATTCCCTGAAGATTCATTCATGGTTAGTTCAAATGAAGTTATTTACTTAATTTAATTTCCGTTATTTAAGAATCATTTTTCAAATACCTTGGATAACATTCTTTAACATTGTTTTGGAAAATCGTTTTTCACAATTTTTATTTGAAAAGTTTAACTTACCACCTTGAAACAATAATCGCTGTTTTTCTATGGAATTTCGATGAAACACCAAAAATTCAATGAAATGGCTTTTCATATTTTTTCAGTGGTTTAAATACCCTAAGAAATATGGTTTAAAAGACCAAGCCAATGCGAATGAATAATTTGGGTGATGTTTTCGTCTGATATACAATATATACTATGTTACTGTTTAATAATCTCTTTAAATAAATACTACTTAATTTAACTTTGTTGTAGCAGCAACCAGCCAATGCTACTGAACAACGTGCAATCGAGGCTGAAAAACGTGCCAAATGGAGGCAAGATCGTCTAGCTGCTCTTGATACGGACGCCAAGCGAGCACAATTGGTAATTGCTAAAACGAAGGAACTTTCCACGTCATCGCTTGATGCTGGGTTACCTGACCTTGACACGTCTTCATCAAAAATAAATGGGAGCGTTGTTTGAACTTCATGACAACAAGGTGCTATATATGTATATATATGTGTGTCTGTGTATATGATCTTCATAAAGATAGGATCCCCGTAAAGATTTGATCTCCATAATAATAAAGCTTCGCATTTAGAAGTAGCAATATAAACGTGGTAATAATATTACTGAGATAATAAGTTTATTTTTTTAACAACTGTTATGTATTGGTAAATGAAGTAATTACGGATGGGTTTCATGCATTGATACCAATAACAACATAAAGAGTACTTGAGATTTATTCAAGCTGTATTCTGCATATTGCAGCTTATTAATAATTAAAATTGCAGGAAATTCTATTTAATTAATTCTAATTAATGTCAAATCGTTAACTGGGAGAAAGTTATTCAGGAAAGTGTTTACCAGCGTTATAGCAGAACCATCACATAGGTTTGAAACTTTGGTATATATTTATTTTATTTTTATAAAAAGCTGAAAAACTGAGGAAAAGTGTAATTCTCAAAAATTTTGCTTCATTTCGTGCTTTAGATATATTGAAATTATGATAAAATCTTTTGTAAATGTAATTGATGCATGAAGTTCATTTCTGTAGAAGTTTTTTCATGGCTGTTTAGTGGTTAATCATTGTAAGAAGTTTGACTCGGCAAAAAAGATTTTCAATCAAATTTATTATTTTTAAGTTCTTGTGTTAAGTCCTATATTAGTTGTATCGAAATATATTCGTTAATTATTTATTTTTTTAATTTAATAATGTTGCCCATAGTGTGTTTTATTTTGTCAGTCAAACTTAAAGCATCGCACGCACTTAAGGGGAGGAATTATAGGAACTTAATGTCAGCAAAACTGTGCGTATAGGTAGGTTATACTTAATAATCAGACTATTGATGAATATTGATTTAATTTTTCGTAAAGTAAGTATCAGTTAATAGAAACACAGATATTTTTCGGTTTTTTCATTGGCACTAAAGTAGTCCTCCTCTGAATATAAATTCAAATTAGATTTATTTTTCAAACCGTATTTTTAATGGAACGTGGAACTGCTGGCTTCGGTAGTTTAAGACTTAAAATCTTTTTCTTAGCTGGCGATTAAGAATTATCCGCAGTTTTCTCAGAATTGAACATACGTGTATATTATGATTCTTGTAGATATATATAATGTTGTTATTTTTGTTTTTAACTAGTAATCATGTAACAAGTGTATCGCAATGGTTGTCTTGACAACAAATCAATCATACAATCAATTTGTAAAATATGATTAGAAAGTTTGCCATTTTAACATCTTATTTATTTCAGAGTATTTTCTTGCTAACTTTTAAGTCTCCTTTTTTTTTAAATTACATTCTCATGTGGTGTTCAGTTCATCCCTTCACTGTTTGGTGCACTTTGGAGACAAGCACAAAAAAATAAAGTAATAACCTAAAGAATAATAAGAATCTTATTAATTTTTTTTTTTTTTTTTTTTTTTTTTGAATAAACTTTCTCTTATAGAGCTTTTCGTGAGGCAAAAAATTCAGAATAAGCTTTTTGGATAAACCTCAGATTTTTCATAGAAGCCCAAAAAATATGTTTACATTAAATATCTTTTCGTTATTATTAACATTTTCCATGAGTGGATCTACAAATCATGTGTTTTGAAATGAAAATTTCTGTTTGAACAGGTATAATAGCATCAAAGGCTTTTGAAAAATAGTGGTCAAATTTCGTTTAGGTATTTTTTATGTGTACATTTTTATTGTAGCTTTTTCATTTAAGGGTTTTTACATGACGCTGCTCTATATCAAATAATTTAAATACTCCATCATGAAATAACACACATTAAACAGCAACTCTGGTATTTTTTATGTATTTCTAATTTTTTTTATTGACATAAGTCGTTCTATAGCTGATATTTTATATGATTGATAATTCAAATACTTATAAGTAAAACAGCAGCTGTCATTTATCAGTAAAAAGTTTCGTTATTCCTTATTGAGGCGATATAAAATATCTTGTGAAGGTCTGTTTACTCTCTGTGCCATTTTACGCTTTTTTCCTAATGTTCCCTTTATTATAGGCTTTTTCCCCCTTTAAATGAATGTAAGAACGACTCCTAATGAAAATCTTGGTGGTGGTAGCAAATGTTTAAATAAATTTACTTTGTTTATGTTATTTGTTGGTTATGGACAAACTTTACTTTAATCGTGCAAATTTCCGTTAATAGAAAGAATTGAAAGGAAATATGTCTTTACTAAATTTGTACCCATTTTTTTTTTTTTTTTTTTTTCTGCAATATTAACTAAAACAGAAGTTAATTTTTTTTTTCTTGCAAACTATTATAATTTTTTGTATATGAGTGACCGTTTATCTTAGTTGAATTCTCATGAAGCTAAATCATGAACTTTAAACGAAGGTTATAAAAAATTCCAATAATTTGAACTATATATTACCTGCGGTGCTTTGTACGAATAAAGTACACGGTGTAGCAAAGGAAACTTAAAAAAACAAATTTTTATCAATTTATATATAGGTTGTTTTTATTTTATACATATTCTCGTTTCAGTAAAGCTTACTGTTTCCTCTTATGGTTTTATATAAAAACTGTAGGAGGAAATGTTTTGTTATTTCTTATTTATATATGTCCTCGCTTTAATAAAGTCCTAACATTTCATTAATTCATTAATTTTGACATAATTTAAATGATATAAATTATTACTTCCGACATATCGCAAATACTTTATTAAAGCTATGTATTAGCACCAGACGTTTACTACCCCTCTATTCATTTCAAACATTTTTATTAGATTAAACTTTCGTTTCCCCGATAAGTTGCGTGACATTTTATTTCTTCATCCGCCTTGAAGTTTTTCCAAAATTCTACGTAATGCATTCAAGATCACTAAGAATATAAGGTTTTTCAAAAAAATTATTGTTTTTCGATTTTGCTCCCGAATATTCTTGAATCATTTTTCATTCTAAAGACAATATTTTAATCTACTCCAACTTGGTTTGATACTTTTATCAGAAATTTTCGATTTCTTTGACGAGCCAAGTATATTTCTGCTTCGTTGCGAAATTAAGTAACCAATAAAATCAGGGTTCCGAAATTATCCAAGTAACTTTTATCAAAAAAACTTCAGAATGCATATTGGCAGTTGAAAAAATCTCTTCTGCTTTGTTTAGCGTGTGAAAGTACCATATTTAAAAACATTATTTTTGTTTTTCGAAATATTCAGCTTTTAGTAATTTTTGTCTTTTTTTATAAAATTAATATTTACATAATATTTTTTGTTTTTTATTTTTGATTAATTACCAATAGATGCTATTAATGTCTGAGCTATTATTTAATTATAAAACCTGTTTTACATTGTATTCAATGTTTACCACACCTAGGGAAAAAAGTCTTACCATCATTTGTCGAGTAAGTCCCCTGTTGGTTGATTCATTATTTTAAATGGATTTGATGAAAGAGTGGCGCAAGAAAAATCGACTACCTTTAAAATTTAAACGAGATTAATTTGTGAAAATAAGGCAGCTATTTATGTTTTAAAAGATTTTCATAAGTTATTGCAAAAAAAAACAGTTTAAGATAATAGAATGCCAAACTTAACAAAACTTTGATTTGCTGTGAGACTATTTTTACTCTATTTAAAAGAAGCCGAGCAGAATTAAATATACTTGTATAGCCTATAGGTCTAGACCGTGTGGAAAGTGTTATTAACAGATTGAGTACGGTGAATAAAGTACAGAGTGACCGCAGGAATTGAAAAGGTGTCAAATTCAATTGAGGGAATTATCGTTATATAAACAATTCTTCCAGGTATATGCCATAATTATATTTTGCTTTTAGCTATAAATGAAAATCTGATGGTGAACTGTCAACTTTGTTCCCAACCTGCTACTCACCGATGTTCGCGTTGTCACCAAGTTGGTTATTGCGCACGAAAATGTCAAAAGAATGACTGGAAGAGGCATCGTAAACAGTGTTCGCAAATTGAAGTTTCTTCGGCATGTAAACATTACTTTAAATGGAGTAAGAAGTGGGAATACAGCTTCCCTGGATTTTCAGATGACGGCTTAAGCGTCAGTTGTTTCGCACAGAACAGCTTAGTTACATCCGAAAACCATTTCACTGACCAAAATAGCGAATGCATGTTAAAGATTTTTACGCATTCAGATAAATTGAAAGTTGGTATTTGCACTAAAAATTCGAAAGGTCGTGTGGATGAAATGTGGATGTATTCAACTAGTGGTCGTGTATTCGGACCTCAAGGGTTTGAAGATAAATATGGTAAAGCGTACAGTAAAGGAGATGTTGTGACAGTGAAATTTAAAAACTCATCGTTGTCGTTTGATTTGAATGGCGCTTCGTATGGTGTTGCTTTTAATGGTATCAAACAAACACCAGTATACCTTTGTGTTTTGTTGAATAATGCTTTTAATTTTGACGTCGGAGAGATGGATGATAAACTATTGGAAAATAGACCGAGTGCAGTACAATTGGTCTATCAAGAGTAAAAACATTTAATGATTCCAAGAAAAATTATATTTTAGTGTTTGTGATATCTGCATACTCTGTGAGAGTAGACTTCAACCCTTATAGAACTTTCAAAATGGCCAAGTTAGGAGGTTTTATGGAGTTTTCAAACTTTTAGACTTCTGCATAACAAACATCCTGAATGGTGTAAAAAGTTTGAATTAAATCATGTTTTCATGTTCTACTCTTGTTCAAGCTTGCAAATTAAATCATAGTTTTTTAAACATATTGAGGTTGAAACGAGAGTACGAATTAAAATTTTATCGATTATTGTGAGAATTACTTGCAAGGGAAACTTCGACATAGGAACATAACATTAATAGCTACTTTGCAAGTTTATGTTGATATTTGAACTTGTACTCCAATATTTTTAATTATTTGTATCACATATATATATAAGTCAAAAATTTTCTAATTTGAACAGGGATAGATATCCTCCGCAGTTATTGATGGTACTAAATATAGAAAGTAAAATAGACATTCTTGATAACTAGCGGTATAAAAAACGGTGAAAAAAACCGTTTGCGAGCTCTGAGTGGGAAAATTCCTGATAAAGCTAAACAAAATTTTCAATTTTTGCTTGTTCAGTCACAAAAGTAGATTTTTTTTATATACTTATATATTTTTAGGTTTTTTTGTATTTTTTTTTATAGATTTTCTTATGTATTTATAATATTAGATATTATAACATTTTGTTAATTTATTTTTTGAAGTACACTTTAGTGTTTTAGAATTTTAACGTTAGAAATGACTCTGTTTTCTTGTAAATGTATATTTCAGATGCAAACCAATTTTGTCGGCATATTCAACCTTGAACATATCTCTTATGCTGCTAGGGCTTAATGGGATCACTGCTATTCTCAAAAACTGTACAAACTTATTTCGTAAGCATTTTTATTCACTATCAATAAAAATTTTACAAAATAAATGTTAAAAAC
The DNA here is from genome assembly GCA_035046665.1 of Euphysa ruthae. Lineage (NCBI taxonomy): Eukaryota > Metazoa > Cnidaria > Hydrozoa > Anthoathecata > Corymorphidae > Euphysa > Euphysa ruthae. Next base: position 17,921 of record JAUZNK010036092.1, read on the forward strand.
GTCGTTTTAAAAAAAAAAGAAAATTTTACTGC
>JAUZNK010036103.1:0-13034 GCA_035046665.1 Euphysa ruthae
AGTAAGTAAGTAAGTATGTAAGTAAGTAAGTAAGTAAGTAAGTAAGTAAGTAAGTAAGTAAGTAAGTAAGTAAGTAAATAATTTATTTACCACAATGATACAACTAGACAGTATTTTACAGCTGTAATATAAAGCATGTAATTCAATACATCTGGTAATCTTAAAGATAAATGAGAATTCGATTGACCTCGATGCTTATAGATTCTTTCTCTTTAAGTTTTATTAACATGACTGTCATGGTTTGTTATTGTTTGGAGATTTTTTGTAACTTTATGTTTTTTTGGGAAAAACTAAGTTTTGTCTTTCCCAACCGCTCTTGCCGTGGTGGCGAGGCTCAAGCAGAGTAACAAGCACTCAGTGCAAACCCAACTCGGTACACTGTGTGTCCTGTGCATTTATTTTGATGCCATTTTGAAACAATTGATCGCTGAAATGAGCGTTTAGCCGCGAGTTTTTATTTGAAAGTTTTGCGGCTGCTTTGCGCCCTTATTTGGTAATTACTTTTTTGTTGCTTCTTCGAGTTCTATGTTTTTTCTCTGCACTCTAACCCTTACTTCTATCTTCATATTGTGAGACTTCCACACTTCATCTAAAATAGAATGAAACTCATCTTGACTTAATACGCCCCTTTAAACGCTTTGCTGACTTGGTTGGCAAATAAATCTAGCTTGATCTCAGCGAGAGCACGGATAATATCATGTGTTTGACCTTTTATTCTTGGCTGACTGGAGGAAAGTTTTTTGCAAGCATTCACGAGACCTCACCCGGCATCAACACCCATGGTGATTGGAACGTCTGGTGCTGTCGATTGCGGTCACTAAGAGTTACGTACCAACGCCACAGAACGACGCTTATCACAGTAGCTCCGACATCAACTCCGTCAATAACATTAAAGTCCTGAGTATGTTTGTTCGCAATGCTTTCTCAGGAGTCAATCTCAGCCTTTAGCCGATCCTTAAGTTAGGCTACCTGTGTCAATCGGCAATTTGGCACAGACTCGGGCATAATATAGGTTTCGTTTAGTGTAGCGTATAACTGAGGGTATCTATCTACTTTCTCCATGTCGATCTTGCAAGAACCATTTCTTTAACATGTTTATTCGGCCCCAAAAATACTACGCAGCTCCCACTCCTGTCCTTTGATCATCTCACCTGTGTTAACTTACAGATCTGACTTCTTGAGATCTCTCGTCTCAAACTCAGTACCATCTTGCATTCCATTTTCATTCTGTGGCCTCCTTTGGGAGTGTTGCAGGGAAGAATATAGCAAACTGTTCAAACGATCATATGTTACAGTGATATAAAATCAAGGCTCGATATAGAGTGTTTGAGATCAACTGTGAGAGTTAGATATTCATCACTTGTCGCGTGGTTATAGATCTCCATAATGTAATCTATGACACAGAGGGTAATTTGACAACCTAGGTTGTGGACTGCTTTTTTGTCGGGTGGGAACCGAAAGAGACACCGAAAGAAGTCCATTTGTAAACGCTGGGGCCTTGTATCTCCACTTCCACAACACTAATAAGATACGAGAACTAGTATAGTATTGTTGTCATGGTGACTCACATCTCTGCTCAGGTGGCCGAAATACTTCGACCGCTGTGCATCTTATATAGCCTTAAAAGCTCTGATGTGTCTTATGGCATTGATATTATTGTTTGCCTTGCTACAAATTGATTTAATGTGGCCATTAAATGTTAGCTTTCGGTCGATATTTAACCCCCAGAAGTTTGAATTCTTCTGTTGGTAAATTCTTTTCTTTCCCTATCGTCAGAAATAATCACGAAAACCTACACAGCCATATTGAAATTTAAAATTATACTACTTCATCTTTTGTTCTATTAGGCTTTTTTCTCAAATGCAGTCATGCTACTAAACGGTACCATATTGGATTATCGCAAGGAAATATCAGTTACCTACAGCCCTAGTAAATGACCTCAGCAATCAGAAATTTTCGACGTGGTTGCCGAGGCTGTTCATAAACTGGTAAAAAACATCCTTTTTTTATTTTATGAACCCATTAAAAATTAATAAAAAGCGTTTGATTTTTTTGCCTCGAAACCAAATATCTTTATATAAAGGTTGAAAACTAAATACATTCATTCATTCATTTTTTTAACGTTGGTAATGCTTACATAGTTGTATATGAAAGTAGCTATATATTTATAAACACTAATATAGACCAAGAAATTTTTTTAATTTATGTATATGTAAATTATAGATAATTAACGATAAAACAAAAACACACAAAGAACTAATTAACGACATATTGGACATGTACATGATTTGCAGATCCATGCTTTAATAGCTGATTTAAAATAAGGCAAAGATTTGCAGCTTTTGTAGCGCAAAGGGAGACTATTCCAAATAAAACACGCTTTAAAAATAAGTGAGTTTGTGCCATAACTAGATATTCTTGCAGGTGGGAGATTCAAAAGAAAGGAATTTTTGAGAATGTATGGTACCTCTTTTAAGGAAAAACAATCCCACATTAGTTTGGGATTTAGTTTGTTGACAGATTTATATGTTGTTTGATCGAAGTACTCGAATATATGGCGGGTTTATTAAATGTAATCGGCGATGATGGGAAAGAAACACCAAAAATTTGACCTATAAAGAGCTTGATATTGTTCCTAACAACACTTACTATGGCTCTGGAGGGTTTCAAGGCATTATCTTCCTCCTTTCGAGACTTCAAAAAGGTGCTGCCTCAAAGGAGATGGCTTGGAGGTGGTTATCTAACCAAGAAATTAGGAGGTATTTGCAGACACGGTTCCCTCAGGAGCTTTTTGCCCATTTTACAGATAATTAACCCAATGAACTCCTCCAGACCAATCTTCTCATATTACCACACGAAAAACACGGTCGTAAGACATACAAGTGTGCTTTGACACTGGTAGACATGGCTACTTGCTACAAAGCTGCCATAAAATTGTCTTCGAAGTCAGTGACAGAGAATGCCGCTTGTATGGCCAAGCACGTTGGTGGTTGACAACGGGCATGAATTCAAGGGTGTAGTAACTAAACTTGTATCTAAGCTTTATGTTCGAGTCCGTCGAGTACATGCAGGCCACCACAGATTGCAAGCTTTCGATGGCTCGTTTAATTATCATCTGACTGGGCTGCTGTTCAGAGCACAGGCAAAACAAGAAATGTACAGTCGCCGTGACAACGTTAATGTGTAGCAATTTTACCCATTTTATTGGAAGAAATCAACAATATTTCAACACCAATGACTGTTCTCCCTCCGGCGGAATTGATCGAAAAGTCAAGGTTCCTTTGGTAGCCGAGAAAACCCGCCTACGTGAGATGATATTTCCTGATTTTGCGCAGAATTTCGAAATTTAGGCAAGCTTCCCTCTATTACAATGCGTTCTGAAAGCTAGGGTTTACAAGGTAAAAGCTCACCATAGTTGTTATTCTTCGTATGGGTCATAACCCGGATCCAACTAATCATCGTAGTTTGTGTCAATAGTAGAATCCCAGTATTTACCGTCACCTGGAAAGTCCATGACGTTATGAAACTGATTATGGCGTTTGTGTTGGCGATGACGGGATAGGTATGTGAATCGAACTTACAATTTGTAATTCTCTTCACTATCGTTTATCCGGTCGATACTAAAGTTTTTCCCGTGACATTTGATGTAGCCCTGTAACAAGAAATCGGTGTGGCACTTTACAAACTTTTTGTTTGCAGCTTCAATAACACCCAGAAAGTGGTCGAAAGTGAGTTTATCTCTGGCTTTTTCGTAAACCCCTTCTGTTTGCCTTCGATCCAATAGACTATTACCTTCCTTTGATCAGAGAGATGTTTGGGGTCGTTTGCAGACAAGAAGGACCAATAGGAAGCAGTGCCTCAAATTGAAGTAAGACTCTTACAACCTGACTCATCAACCTCACGCGTGAGACTGCCGTATAGACAGCATTTCTTTTACAAACACTGAGGCTATGATCTACAGCAAACAACCAGCACGTGTGCCGAATATATCTCCCTTAGCACGATACAAAGTCCCCCATTCTATATCATTCCACTCGCGTTGGAGCTCACCAAACTACTATCTGTAGAGGTACTTGGACGATGGTTCCTCTGTAAGCCCTAGCTGTTCCACAAATTACAGGTATGGTCACCATCACACCCGGTTTTCTGTAACGGTTATCGATGCTGTCGTCTGGAATCGATGGTTTGCTTGATATGATTCCAAGCCAGGACGGTCATTCCGAGATAAAAGTATCTCGGAATGACCCTGTAAGTTCCTTTCAGGGGGAAACGTCTTAGCATTATTAGGATCAAGACCAATGGGACCTTGTTTTGCTGCCCTTATACTTGATTTAATGGATGTAGACTTCTTTTTTGAAGTTCATTAGCCGATATGTTCCAATTAGAACATTGCAGAGGTAAACAAATTGATTGTGGTCACGGATAATAATGCTAGAATCTTCATCGTGCCTAGTACATTTTCCAACTAACAGGACAGCCAAGTCTCTCTCGTTGAACATGATTGTTGGTTTGGTACTAATTCTATGAAAGATTTTACGGGCATTGACTAACTAAGTAAGTGTCTAAGCTCTAGAGTTGTAATCCTGCCCTGATTTTCTACCACATGCTCTCCAACGCGACTAAAAGTAAACGGCTGGGTGTTATGTTCGAAAACCCGAGCGGAGAGTTGGATTACACCAGTTAGGGAGATGATGCCGCTAAGGGGCTCATCCTCTATGTTCGTTCGACGAATCAAGATCGCCGGGAACCTATACTCACGCACAAAATCAATCGCATAACCGAACCCTCACATGGAAGAATCTTCGCAAGCTAGATAAGCTGCTCCCATTACAAAATTATGCTATTCGCTTGTTCCTGCTGTGGCACCTTGGTTGTTTCCTACTTTAGACTCAACCTGAGCCGCCTTCCAAGCGCCTCTGTATTTCAACGGGGTCAACCTTATAAATTCCATATCGAGCCACTTTCCGAAACAGTGAGTGGCTTTGTGATATTCGATTTTTAGACGATATTCTAGCTCTTTCGAATCATCCCATGTTGCTCCAGTTTCCTTTTTGAAACCTTTGTCTATCGCGCTGGATGCAGATAGTGATTTCCATAACAAACCATTGCTCCCCAAAAGAGCCTGGCCAAACAGCCAAAGTCTTGTGGTCGAGGGAATGGTTCAAACTGCGAATGTGATCATTATCGCCCTCATTCTCTGATAAATGGTCCTTTGCACTACAGTAGTCAGAATTCCCTTATCATAAAGATATCCTGATCCTTCCTCCAAATTTGCTGATCGATACCATGAAGAGCGCCTGCGCTGACCTGATTTTCGCGAACAAAAATCTCTTCAATAATGCGACGGTCAAGGAAACCTTCTTCTTAGATCACTGGGTCTGCGGGTACTTTAGATGATTGACCTACAACACTGAATAGCTTGCAGTGTTCTTCTGACTCCAAAAACACTAGCACCTTTTAGGCCAGGTTTATGGTTACCCTAAGTTCTTCTTTTTTAAACAAGGCATAATATACTTTCCCCACATTCTTGATATCTGGCCCTCTTGCTACCAGCCACATGTCGAATCGACGACATGCGGCTGGTAGGTCCTACTTTTTTTCTAATTTTCATTAGTTATCGGCTTGATATCATTATTTATAAGCCTGCTTTGTATGGGGATGACACTACTCTGTAATCATCCTTACCAGACGTGCAATGCTGTTGATGAAAGTTGTAACTGATTTGGAAGATAATCTTCGTACTGTTGTTGAGTTAGGCGAGGAATGGTTGGTATCATTCAATGCTTCAAAAAAGACGTTTCTTTCCATAAATCACTTTAAGACATCTTAACTTCCATCTGTGCTGGTGATATGAATGATAGTTAACTCACTAAATCTACGCCGATTTGATTGTTTGATCTAACGCTCACAAATGATTTCTCTTGGAATACTTACATTGAATCCATTGCAAAATCTGCTGCCATGGAAATATCTTTTCTGGGTGCGGCACTTTCTTCTAGCCGAGAGTATAAGTTATATCTATAAGGCCACCCTTCGATTATTGTATTGAGTATGGTTGCCATATTTGGGCCGGAGCCTCTTCTGTATGTCTTCAATTTCTTGACCGAATTCAGATACTTATTTTCAACATTGTTGATCCTGATCTTTGTTTGAATCTTCAATCACTTTCCCTTATTTTCACTGTAAATATTTTCATGGATACTATTATGATGATTTGAAAGAAGTGACACCTTCACTTAAGACTTTCTCAATGTTCAAAAGGCTTTCATCTGTTCCTCATCCTTTAGCGGTACAGATTCTAAATTTCACAAAAGATTTTGTTCATTTATCAAGCCTTTCCCTATGCACTGCTAGTTTGTGGAACTCTCTGCCTTCTAACTGTTTACCTTCAGATTATGATCTATCACTAGAATAAACAATTCAGAGAAATTTAACAAATCAACAAAATTGTTGGAACTCTGTTAATCCTGCGCTTAAAATTTATCTGCATCTTATTGAACGAAAGGGAAGTGCTATTTCACGTTATAAAGCATACGCAACAGAATATTCTGGGTAACCTTTTACCAAGTGTATTGGCAGAGAAAGAGTGGAAAATATATTCTTATTGCAAATAAGGTAACTTAAAGACGAGGGAAAATTTAGAGAAGCATATAAAAAATTTTGCTAATTAAACCTATGCATATCTACAATATGATACTTCCACCCAAAGTTGACCATCCAATCTCTATCACCACCATGTTACAGAATCGATTTTTCTTTCTTACTTTCTGTTTTTTTTTTTATGATTACGAGTAAAATTAGAAAAGTGATTGGCTGGAGCAAGAGTACTGGCATATATTTTCAATGATCGAATTAAATTGTAACGTAGCTGAGAATCTGTATCTAATACACCATCGAATCAGCTTTCGGTATTTTGCCCAAATAAACCTGCCAGTATAAACTTAAATTCTTTTAATTATTGGAGTAAACAAATAAATAAAAAATCAAAAGCAACTATTTTTACCTTTTTGTTAAAGTTCATTTTTGCGATTAAATATAACATTTAGCTGGATTTTTCCTAATGCAAAAATTTTGATATCGGAATAGTCGCTGCCTGAGGATTTTGTCAGACTACAATATGCCAGACTACAATATACGAAATATATATAATATAAATTTTATAGGTACAAATTAATATACTATATTATTAAAAATTTAAAATAATAAAAACAAGGTAAAAAAAGAAACAAAATTAAAGATGATATTCTAAAGTTTCGTATTCTTTTCTTCTGCTAAGTTATCAAATTCAATATCTTTTTCTCCCTTTTCCGTAACATTTTTATCATCCTCATCTATAATAAGCAAGTAAACAAGGAATTAAGCAAGCAAACATGCAAATAAGCAAGAAAGAAAGAGAATTCAGTAAAATCCACAAGAATATCGTTATTAGGGGAAATATATTTCTTATATAACACTAGGAGTTCCTCAAGGTTCCGTTCTTGGACCAACTTTATTTAATATTTTTATTAACCATATGTTCTTTTTTTCTACTTTAACCTGAGATTTGTAACTTTGCTGACAACACCTTGTAAGCATGTCTTTAATAATTCTCGAAACCGGTTATATATTGATAATGATAGACTCCAAAACTGGTTCTGTAATAATTCCATGTTCCGAATCATATTTTTAGCTGTTAAAGATCCCTGTAATATCATATTTAACATTTTTGATTTTTAAATTTTTTCGAAGAAACAAGTTATTATTAGAAGTAGCGACAGATTATAAATTAAAATTTTTTCAGAAATATTTGTATTATAGCTAATAACAAGTTATCTTGCTTGAATAGGATGAGGAACCATATGAATATTGAACAAGCTAAAATCCTTGTAAATAGTTATATTCTTGTTACGCTTAGAGTGACCCATCAGGACCATGACTCGTCTTTCAATGAATTGCTACACTTGGAAAATAGCCAGTGATCACGCTAAACATTTACAGCTCTTAATGTTTGGAACCTTTAAATCAGTTAACAAACTTAATCCAGAATTAATGTGGCAACACTTTTATATAAAATATATACCGTATTCTCTGCAGAATGAGATGATTTTAGTACTGCCCTTAGCTAAAACTACTACATACGTAACTAATGCACTTCTTTTTAAAGCTTTTTTTCTCTGGAATACCCTTCGGACTGACTTAAAAAATTGTTTTAAAAAGCTGGTTAAGAAACGGAAGGTTTTGAAATGTAGTTGCTGTAGCTGCAAATAGTTTTTCTAGTACTCAAATATGTTATATGAAAAAAAAAAAAAAAAAAAAAAATGATTGGTTTATATTAGCATTTAATTGTATGGAATATATTTTCTCGTCATGTAATTATTCGTAATAATAACGTGAAATAAATATTATTGACTGATTTGATTTATTATGAAATAAAAATTTTTTTTGAAGGATCTTGTGCAAGCGAAATGAAAACCCTTGAAAAATCCAATATTGACATTGAAGAAATAAATTTCTTTTATAAGTGAAATGAACAGTTGAATACAAAATCTTTGAAAAATTCAAAAATTATATGAAAAAATAGGTTACAAGAACAATAAAAGATCTGGCCGAAAAAATAGAAGCAATGACGTCTTTGGAGTGAGAATCATATAAGCTCCAGCAGGAACACCACAGCAATCTGCATCTGACTTAGAACCCAGGCTCTTTAAAATCAAGCCTTTTAAAATTTAGGCTCCAGACGAGAATAACATTAGAGCTAATGACTTTAAAAATCGAATTGAGTTGAGATAGTACATAACTTTTCAAAAAAATATTCATCTTATAAAATGATATGAGGTGTGATCAGTCAGAATTGAGCTATAATGACACATGAGCTTCCAACATAAGCGAAGGAGTGTCATTAATCAAAATTGAAGCCATTTTTTAAAACAATAGAAGGGGAGTAAATGAGAACAGTATAAAAATGTAACAGAATGCGGCTAGCTTAGCGCATGAAAAGCGTATGGTAGGCCATACGCTTTACATGCACTAAGCCTCCGGTTAAAGCTTTGCTGTATTTATCAAGTTTGACTTTCGATGATCTACCACCATTATGGTAAGTAAGTAAATACAATGAAATAATTTATCTACTGAGACAAGCTCGAGCAGGCCTAACCAACAGCAAAAAAATTTCTTTAATATTTTGAAAATAACTTTTATTTTCTTTGATCACTTTCATGTTTCATGTAATTTGTTTGGTGTGATTATATTTATATAATTATAAAATATTTTTACATTTCATTGTCTAAATCTGAAATAAAGAGTGACAAAAGAAAGTGTAGCAGTTAAAATAAGGAATGCTATTTTTAAATTAGAAATTCAAAGCAAAAGAACTAAGCCGAAAATAAAACTTAAAATATTTTGATCAACAAAGAAAAAAAATTCTTTCAAATTCAATAACAAGATAAACTCAAAAGTTTTAGGAATCACAAATACCTTCTGCCATTGCATCACATAAATGCTTCCCATTAGTTTCTTTTAGTGTAAACGAAAGGAATGCTGATAGCGAAAGAACACCTGCCATGATAACAAAGGGAAGTGGTAGCCAGAACTTCTTAACAAACTGTGAAATCCATGGAGAGGCTGAAGCGCCAGTCACAGTAAGCAAATAAAACATAGCCATAGCCTGTGTTCTAGAAAGGTTAAGACACACATTTAGTAATTTTCACTAGGCGGTGTAAATATCGGGCTGCAATATACCAATGTTAAACCCGACGATGCTTTTAATGTAAACCTATTATGGGCTGATTTTACACCGGAATTTGCTTTCCCTTTTTCCATAAATAACTTTTTCTATTTCAGTACATTTTAAGAAATGACTATAACACTATAAATAGTCATTAGTATTGACTCATAGAAAATCATTAGATCTTTTCATCGAAAACCGGCATTAGCTTTATCTATAAAAACTTCAATGATGTAAAGTTTATATCAAAAATAAAAATTTTTATTAAGAAACATTTTGAAAGTTACTTTGAAAATCTTTTTTTATAACTAAAATACAATTTTCAACTATGAAAATAAATTTATAAATAAATCCCTATTTCCGCTTGAGGGCAACCGTCATAACCGAATCTCTTAAAAAAATTTTAAATAAAAATACTTTTCGGCCATTTATAATAGATACCGATTTCCCCCTAAGGGCAACCGTCATAACCGAATCTAGCAAAAAAAATAACACATTTAATTTGTCCATTCACTTACTATTGATATTATAAGTATTAAACCTAGTAAGCATGTATGTATACTGTCAAGGGTATCAAACTAAAGTGAATAACCAGGAAAGATCTCTGGTTAAACAACGCAACATGGTTTAGCGAATCCCCGTCATTACAATTAAATATTGCAAGAGTGATTTATAAAATACGATATAATTGTAGAGTTTCACTAAAAGAAATTGAATTTTTGGAATTTCAAACATGGCATAAAGAAACTTCTAGATATTGGTATGTATCTGTCGGCTTAACAAATAAATCTGTGATGAGAATTTAGTAACTTCAACCTCCAAGAAATTAATCTTTCCAGCTGAGTAATCGGGAGTAAATGTAATAGTAGGGTATTAAAAAAACTCTTAAAAAATATTTAAGTTTTTCTTCCCCATTCTGCAAAATTATAAAAAGTCATCCATGTAGCATTACCATACAGAAGGTTTTTCAGGGGCTGCTGCAAGGATTTTTTCTTCAAGGGCAACCATAAATAATATCGCATAATTTGGCACCATTTTAATCCGGATATCTATACCTATGAGTTGCTTGAATTATTATACCCCATTATTATATTCGATATGGTTGTTTTTGAGAAAACATTCAAATCCTACAGGTTCTCTATGGAAACACTTTTACCCTCACGTTAATTTAAAGCTTCTTTAATAGCTTTCAAACCTTCTTCATGTCGGAAATTAGGATAGAAACCTACAACACCAATATTTCATAAAAGAAATCTTCTGGCAAAGATGGAAGAGCGCAAAATTTCCATAGGAAATTGCTAGTGTCCTATATGTAACAATTGATATTTTTAGCTAAAGGTTGGAGATGATAGTCTAAGAAAAAAGAAGATATTTTCTGCTTAGTACCTGGTGTTAGAAATGACTGGGCAGCCAGGGATAGCATGCAAACCCTTATGTATTTTAGGTAGTAAATAGAAGCGTGCCAACCTAGGATTATTGAGCATTCAGTAAACCATAGTGCTATTATTTCCTCTCATATTAACTAGTAAATATGATGCTTGATTGTTTTAATCAGTGGGACAACATTCTCTACAACGACCTCCTTGTACACGTTCTTTAAGCTAATCCTCCTTAACAATCACAAATATATATATATATATATAGTTTGTACAAAGACAATTACGAATATCAGAGGTTGAGAATGTTATATTTAGCTTGTGGAACCAACAAATTGCCAAGATAGTATTCCCAGAATGGCCCACGTGGCAAATCTTGGAGTACTTAGAACGCCCATTTGCACCTACAAATTTTGCTAAACCAAACAACCCAACCAAACTAAGTTAGTGTTGCATTAGTCAACGAATTTTGCTCAAAAGTACCGAGATAACAAGGAAATTTCCGCCACAAGTGGGAGTCAAGCTTGTGAGCTTTTGTTCCTTAGTCAAACGTCCTACCACTGTGCCATCTCTATATATCTTTATAAATTTGTCAACCAAAATACAGACAAAGATAAAAGTAAAATGAAAGCATAGAAATTAACATTTTAAATCATAGAACCTGTTTCGTTTAAAACTTTTAAACTATGACATTTTCATTTAATATAGTTGTAAAAATTTCTTATTTATCTAATGAGGAGAAATTGTAATTTATAATTTGCCATTTAGTGATTGGATAAATTTTTGATTAATCTCTATTCCTTAAAGTATTTTCCAAAATAAACTGAATACCATTGTCTCGTTTATTATATAATTCATGGAGTGGTTTCTATAACCTCTTTCCATTTGAAGTTTACATGGTTAAATAATCTAAAATACTTTATGAGAAAGAGTTCTACGAAAAGGAATTGATTTTCTAGATAATCTGTAGTGCTTTCAAATAAAATGAAAACTTGTTAGGTAAATATATACTTATGGAACATTAAATTTTGACAGTTTGGGAGGTATACACGCACGCACGCACACACGCACACACACACACACATACATACATACATACATAAATACATACATACATACATAAATACATATGGCAAACCATTTCCAATAAGGATAAAAGCCTCCGTACATAATATCGCAAATCATTTCCATTACGGAAAAAAACCACCAGGCATAATATTGTAAGCCATTTCCATTAAGGAGAAGAACCTCCATACATAATATCACAAGCCATTTCAATCAATGTATCTAAATGTTAAGTTATTAAATATTAGGATTTATTTAGTAAACAATGCACAGCTTCTTGTAAACGTAGATATTATTCGGGTTATTATTAGCATTATTCTAAAAGTAAAACTTATCAGAACTGTAAAAGTTGGGCCGCAGCCAAATCTCATTACCTTTTAAAGAGTACGATATTATCCTATGAAATTAATACGGTTTAGGCGTGCATACTAAGCCAATATTACAATATTAATTAATGAGTAGAAATCCTAGAAAAAAAAACTGCCAAATTCTTGCAGGTGTTTCTAGTATTTCACACTCTTACTATATTTAAAAAACATACTAAAAATAAATTGGTAGTAAAATTACAGCTAATAATCAGTGCCCATCTGAAAAAAAAAAAAACTTATTATGTACTGCAAGAGTGCCCTGAAGGATAAAAATGGCTCATTCAAGAAATATACTTTGACACATCAATTTCATACGTGGCTATGTAAACTTCCCAATTGATCAAAACAAAATCAAGTTTTGGTAAATCGTAACTAAAATGGTAGCTCACAAGAGCAATGGAAGTTATATCTTTAAAAGTCTTCTATTGAGGGCTAATATTTTGCTAATGGAAGTTATATCTTTAAAAGTCTTCTATTGAGGGCTAATATTTTGCTAATGAACGAGGGCGATACATTAGATAA
>JAUZNK010036114.1:0-17948 GCA_035046665.1 Euphysa ruthae
AAAAAACTACATAAAACATAACTATTGACGAGGGTTCTCCTTTGTAAAATATCTAAATAGCTTATAAATCTAAGCAACCAAGAAAGCTTGGTATTTGCTATAGTACATAATTTCCGTGTATGCTTCGAGAAAGTCAATTTAGAATCAAAATTAATTTCTAACAGTTCGACTTCATTTTTTATAAATACATCTATTTCACCAATATTAAAAAAGGCTGGTGAGGTTTTCATTCTCAAGAACATTATTTGAAACTTTGCAGGATTTATTGCCATAGAGTTATTTTTAAACCACTCCTGAAGTCTGGTAAGGTCCTTAGATAGACAAGACCAAACTTTATCAAAGGTTAAATCGCAAGCGTAAAGAGTGTTATCGTCTGCAAAGTTACAAATATCGGAATCTATTACAAAAAAGAACATATCATTTATAAATATATCAAAATTATTGAGCTGATCAAACTTGTTTAGGCCTAATATGTTGTTAAAAGGCATCATCTTTTATAATATTGACATTTTGGTTATTTTGAGTATTTGAATTTAATGAATTTGAAATTCTGCAAAAATAAATTTTTTTCTTGTAGACAAGCTTTTGAAGTAGAAAGGAAAACATGTCATTGTTTTTTCTAGTTGTAGTTATTAGCTGAGAGACTGACAATCATTTAATGTCTGTTAAATCCAAATTTTCACATGCAAGGTCACATGGAATTAGCGGAAAGAATTTCAACTTTGCATTAAAAAATATATTCTATAAGAACGAAATGTAGCAAAATGCAGTCACAGTCCCTCGGTCTAATCGTAAAAGCACTACTGCTTAAATTTTTTATCAAAAGAAATTTTCACATTTTGGGTAATTTCTCAACATTTGGACCATTTGGGCATATAATGAAAAAAACAATAAGAATTGAGTTTTTAGAGTTTTTCATTAGAACAACTAAAATTTAATACTACAATTTCAGCCTCAAATTCTTTAGTGGCTCCCCATCTTTTACATGACAACATGGTATTATGACTTACATAGAAACACTAACTCCAATTCATTGTTATTCATAGACTTATAACAAAGTGCCACTTTAATTTTAATGCTTCTATAGATAATTGAATAGATGTGTATCTTATCTGTACCTTACTAATTTGTAAAGAAGAATAAACACACCCTTTGAATTAACACTCCCTACAACGTAAGTTATATGAAATAAATTATTGGGATTTTTTGTTTTGGGCTCTTATCAATGGCTACCTGCCTATTAGTATGCACTTAACAACATATGCTTCCATTGTCACTTTCCCTGAGTCAATCAATTTTTTTCAATTTTTTTTTTGTGTTTTTAGCAACGGGACCTTAGCAATGAGTAGGAAATTTTGATTTTTGTCAGTTTTTAGAAGTTAAGTCCAAAAATTTTTTTGAGTTTTGAGTATGAATTATAAAAGCAGTTCTTCTAACGAAAAGTTTTGTTTGATGTGCATAATAACTTTTTTGAAAAATTTTTGAATTATAAAATCAGTTCTTGTAATGAAAAGTTTTGTTTGATGTGCATAATAATTTTTTTGAAAAATCTATTACTTTTATTGAGAAATTGACAATAGGCAATGTGTTTAACTTCAAACTGACATTTATATTTTTTCCTGATTTGCAAGAGATCTTACATATTCGAGATGTATTTATATAATTTTGCTTACAAAAATGTTACCATATTTTTTATCAGTTTTGTTTGAGTCAATAGTTAGATTGCTCCTAGATGCATTTTTGAAGGGAGTCAAGGTCCTAAAAATTCTTATCTTGCCGTTTGTTTTTTGTTTGTTCATTTGGTTAGTCTGTTCATATGTGCAGGCAGGTTTCACTTATTTATCAAGTTTTGCTCTGAGATAGAGAGAATGTAGAATTTTTTACATTTTTTTAGGTCAAAAAACATTTTTTCTCTGAATTTGTTCTTTAAATTTTTGCATAAAGTTAGAGGACTAAGTTAGATTTAGAGAGAATATTTTGGCACATACGGCCGCTTGTCCAAATCTCTAGTTTAACAGCTTTTTTTTTGTAGGCCCATTGAAACCACCAACATTTGTATTAAATTTAAATATTATTATAGGTTATTTTTTACACACATGGTTATCTTACAACAGTTATGGAAAACTATGGGTTTTCAATTTTCACAAAGCTAGACTAAAATACGAATACTAAAGTAAATTATTTAGGTAAGAAAAAAATATCCTTGTGTTTGCTTTTTCTCGCTCATATCTAATTCTAGGACTAATTCAATCTATGGTTTGTATTTATTTACTTGATAGTTTATGTAGCGAGAGATAATATTATTATATTAGGCTAGAACAACTCGATTCTGTCAATCTACGGGCTTATTGTTTATAAAATACGAATGGTTGGTAGCCAAAAAAAAAAAAATATCCCGAAATTTATGTGTTGGTGGATATATTGCCTGAACTACACTAACGATGGTGGAAATCACCTAACTTCACTTGGATTTTGTGCTTCGTGTTTCGCATCAATCCAAAACTTACGACTTGTTTGAGTTTTAAAAATTTTGTTCTTACTTTGAATACTTTCATATTCAACCTGACCAGACTATTTAAAGGTAACCAGTGCCAATGGTAATCAGGGCTAAAAAATTTAGCATTAAATAAATATTTATACATTTATTAGCAATTAATTTATTCATTATTCAAGATTTCAAAATATTACAAATTTTTCTCAAAAGTTCAATTATCAATACGGATATTATTTATTAGAGGATTTTCCTAAAAAATAGGGTTGGTCAGGCCCATAGATTGGCAAATTGAGTTGATCTTGTCTTATACATAGGATTTAGGGTGCATAAATTTCATTACATATTACTTACTCATTTGCCCTATCAGCACAGTGCTGTTATTGACGAATTTTTATGCGCCTGTAGCTGCAGAGGAGGATGCCTCTGAAATTGTCAATTTCATTATAGAAATTAATTTTTTTTATCTATGATTGTAGCTCAATGGTTAAAGCACTAGTTTTCAAACCAGGTGCCAGAGGTTTTATTTTTCCCGGAAAAAAATTAATTTATTTGTAAATGTTGATTTGATAGTTTATTATGCAACAGATAGAATTGTAAATGGAATACATATATATCATTATATAAAATTTTTTTTCTAGATTAAACCGTAATGAAATACAAGAAGTAAAAATGATAAAAATTAATTATGTTGAGCCCTTGCTGTTTTCCTTTTTCTTCAATTTGGGAATGGATATGTTCACAAGCAAACAACTGGTCTATAAAAAAGTCTGCTTAAATTATTTCGATTCGGATTACTGCAATGTTCTTGCGGAGTCTAAAAATTTAACATTGAAAATCGATCAAGACTTAGTTCAGAAACATACTGCAGAGTGGGATTTATATTTAAATGTTGCGCGTACACTACCTGCTGTAGTTGTTTCTTTATATCTAGGCTCATGGTCAGACCACGTCGGGCGTAAAAATGTTATTATTTTACCTGTAATTGGTAATTTACTTAGTTTTGTCATATTTCTGATATACTCTTGTTTCATTCATTTGTCACTGCATTTTCTTCTTATTGGTTCTATAATTTCGGGAATATTTGGGAGCTTTTCTGCAATGCTACAAGCTGTTTGTGCTTACGTTGCTGATGTCAGCTCTGTTAAAGAAAGGACTAAACGGTTAGCTTTATTAGAATTTGCAAACCATTTTGACAGGATGCTCAGCTCTTTAGTAGCTGGATTATTCATAGAAAAGTTTGGGATTTATAGTGTTTATTCACTCGCTGTTGCAATTTCTATCTTTCAAATGGTTTACTGGTTGTTTTTAAATGAATCGGTCCAATCGATTGATGATGATGGAAACAAGTTTAGAAAACTTATAAATATTAGCAGAGTGAAAGAGGTATATCAGATATTAACAGAAAAACGTGAAGGTGCAATGCGATTGGCATTTTTTATCTTGCTGGTTGGGTTCTTACTGGATCTGCTGAGTAAGTATAGAATCTAGATGTTTATACTATGCCTTTGTCAGAAATAATATTTTTAATGTTTTGCTAAAATATTATTTGAAGCAAAAAATTAATTTTGATTATGAAACTGTTAGAGACAACTTTTTTAAGTAAAGCAAAAATTTAAGCAAAAACTAGAGGAACCTTACTTAGGTAAGAGAAATTGCATGGTACAATTTAGAGACCAGTTCTGAAGGCATTTTATAGAGCATTACTCTTGTATACTATTTTAGATGTGCTTTGGTATTTTTTATTCATCATACTGGTAACATTACAATAACCTGCATTAAACAGCAGGGTAAATCAAAGTGGTTATGTAGTCCCCAATATGGTTTAGGCATAAAATATTAAGTAGTTGCCAATAACCAAAGCTTACTAACATTGTAACAATGCCTGTTATTTCACTGTTGCTTTTTAAATAAATTTAATGGCCACCTTTATTTATATATATAAAGCAAAATATCTTTAAGCTGCTAATAAATAACTGTTTTGTTTTATATAGGATACAAGTTTTAGTTTATTTCCATGAATAATCATCTTTTTTTTTCTTTTTTTTTTTAGTTGCACTTGGTATTATGTCTATATTAGTATTGTATCTCATGTTGCCTCCACTTGCTTTATCTCCTTCACACATAGGTTACTTTTTTACTGAGATTAGTGCCGGAAGATCACTTGGCATACTTGTTATGAACTTTTTTATAATTCATTTCTTCCGTTGGAAAGATTCTAGCTTTATTATTTTGGGTGGAATTGCGAATATGGCTCTGGCAATCTCTATTGGTTTATCGTCAAATCTTTGGAATGTCTACGCAAGTATGATTTTTATTTTAATTATCCCGATGAAAAGTAGAATTTTTATGTTATTTTTCTAGAAGTCTTCTTCTTAGGTAAAAGTGAAGAGTTTATCTATCAGCCAACTTTACTTTTATATGAGGGTTTATGATCTGTTTTGATTACCTTTAGCATTAGAAGGTGTATAGCGTCATGCTATTTTTGTTATTCCATCAAACCAGTCACTTTTTGAGACTTGAAATCTATCAAGCTTTCAGCCTTGCTTCTCTTTTAGATTTTTTAAAGAAATATTAGAATTGTATCATTTGAAATAAACCACGATTGCGTTTCTAACATAATACGGTGAGTTTTTTTTCCATGAAACTTGTCGTGTGCCAAAATTCTGCTTTATAACAACTACTTTTAGAAAAAAATTTTAATTTACAAAAGAATCTGTTAAAAGAGGAAGCTCGTGAAGCACAAAACAAAGCTGATTTAACTGAATTTGAACCAGAGTACAATGATAGTGCCATAAGCCAGTCACTAACGTTCTCTTTTCAAAGAGAAAGAGCAAAACAAATTCTTGACAATAAATCTAAAATTACTATAAAAACAAAATCTTATTTATGCCCTCCTTTGAAAGATTCAAAATTATTTACACCTTAAAATCATGTAACCCAAACTTCAATTGACAATTTTACTGATGAGTTTCAAGAAAATCGAGTTTCAAGAAAAATATCTTATCTTCAATCAAATAATAACTTTATCCATCTACTTTGAAAAGAATCTTAGACAATACAATTAAATTTGCTCAAAAACACTGCAGAATTAGTTCTAAAAACCTTAGAATTATATTGCTCTGTTGGAAAACCCTTCTACATAGAATTACAATGCTCTGTTGGGAATCCCTACTATTTGAGAACAAATCATGGAAAGAAAGAAACCGCACAATAGTTTTGATATAATCATTGGTGGTTTTGAAACGGTAGAAGTTTGTGAATTGAAAAAAATTGGTATGGTAAAAAAATGGATATCAAATGAACTGAAAGGAAAGGTACTTAAAAGAATTTTTTTTTTGGCCGAATTTTTAAATATCACATCAGATTTATCAGAAAATTGAAATTTTAAAAGAAAGAACTATATCTGTTAAGACTAAGTAACTGAACCTATTTACCTATTATATCTGTGAAAACACTTAAAAACGTCTTGATCATTCATCACAGGAATGATTTAATTTGCTTGAAACGTTGTAATTTTATCGTTACTAAACGTTCCGTTTTATGAATATTATTATTCTATGGCTTTTGTGTTAAATATTCTTGCAACATTATTTTTGTAGTAATACGTAAACTAATAAATTGATAGTGTGTATATATATTTATACAATGTCGATTTTTTTTTTTTTTTTTTTTGAATTGAATGATAGAATATGTCATTTTTAGTGATTTTTGCATTTCAAGCATTTTGTTAAATTTGCTGGGCCCGTGACCTGCGCCAAAGGCTGTGTTTAATCTTATATATCAAAATTTAGGCTAAAAATCTTAATTTTAATATCCAACAGATTTTACTGTTCAAATATTTTAGTCCATTAGTCAGTATTTTTTTTATTTTGCACATATATTTATTTTTTTTGTTTTTAGCTGGAGCATTTTCATTGTTTATTGGAGTGACTATGCCTGCAATACGATCTAGCTTATCAAAGATTGTATCTTCGAAAGAACAAGGTAAAATCAATATATCAGTATCTTAACTTATTATTTGTCCACGTGGTTCTCAAAATGATTTTTTATCTTCATGCACCAACTTACTAACTACTATTCATGTATGTATTTTATTATCTCTCGTGTTAATAATATAAAATTAATAATCTTTTTAAGACTTAAATCAAAAATAAAAATAGTTATAAAAAAATTGTAATAAGACAGTTAAATATAGCAGTTAGTAAAATTTTAATATGATAGACTTAGACTCTAGAGAACAATTCCGAAGAAGAATACGAATAATGTTATGGAATTATACAGTTAAGAGAAAACTCCACATTCTTAGAAAAATAATTTTAATGTGCTGTTCAATGACCGTTACAGACTTATTGACAAATGCTAAATTATAAATTGTCATAGTTTTAGTGAGAATTTCTCTTCCTTTTGGTAGAAAAAAAACCTACATGTATTTCATTTTATCCTAGTATTATTATTTCCATTGTGCAAATTACCTGCATCATTAGATATTTATAGATAGGTCTGGTAGAAGGATTCTTTCTTGAAAATTATTGCTCATTTAAAAAAGTAATGTAAAAATCTATATAATAAAATTAAAGTTCTGAAATTTGGTTATCCGCTTAATTAAATCAATCTTTCATCTCTCGACAATTACACACTGGACCGAATTTTTCCAGAGAAAACCGCCATTCAGTGGTGCTTCCAGTTTAGATAAGCAAATGGGAAACAAGTATTTAATAAAGAATGGATTATTTGAAAAGTTGTCCTAAATCACTAGGAGACTGTTTTATTTTAAAAAATCTTTGGTCTAAACTTGTATTTAACAACTCTGGGATCATATTTTTTTTGTGTGTATGTCATAAGTGTAGTATTCTCAAGAGGGATTTTCTCAGGTCGTTTCATATTTGTAAATTAAGTTGTAAGGGGTTCTTAAGTTTTGCTAAAATCTGAAAATGACAAGAAAGTGAATAAAAAAATTTCAACTTAATTTTTATAATTGATTATTTTGTGTTTTGAATTCATAACAGAGTATGGGTTTTATTTTTAGGTCGTATGTTCTCTTTGTTTGCTTGCTTAGAAGTTTTATCGACACTAGCATTTGGGTCGATGTTTAATGCTATTTACAAAAGTACTGTTCACATCCTGCCGAGCTTCACATTCTATGTTATGGCAGGAGCAGCTTGTGTTTTGTCATTACTTGGAGTGTAAGTTTAATCTTAGGAACCCGTACTCCTCTTGTCTTTTTAATTGCTTTAGTTATACCTTCCTTGACTTCATTGTCGTTTAAGATTTTATTGATCAAAAAAATTTAGAATTTATATGTTTGAAAATATTAGTTTTTTTTTTGGTACTGATTAAAAATTTATTAATATTTTCTCAAAAACCATCTGTTACTTTTTATGCCCCTAGAGGGGTAAATTCTGTTTGTCCTGTTTTAAATAAGAAATAGTCTAAAGCAGCGGAAATAATGAAATTACTAAGTTATCAGGGAATTATTTGAATTTTCCCTTCAATCTTCATTATTTTTAGAAAAAAGGTTTTTATTTTTTAGACTACTCAAAATAGTTATGAAATCATGTCACTATTTAACATTAATAGAAGAGAATAATACGCAGTCAGACGAAGCAAGCTACGACTCAATGAAATAAAACCATATATGATGTTTCGCTAGAACTTACTCAAGCCCATATAATTGAAATTTTGAACGCATGTTAAGGTGGTAGACCCATTATTTCTATTATATTAAGTACGAAATAAGACATAGTGAATAGTTTAAAACTTTTATTTTAATATAAGATGACTAAAAACAAAAAAATCAAAAAAAAAGTTAATGAACTGCTAATTAAATAATTATAAAAATAATTATAAAAATAATTATAATTATAATTATAGAATCAAATCATGACACAGGAAATGCACTATTTTGATGGGAGTTTTTTAAAAAAAATCACTAGTCCATAGCATAATAGAACAAGAAATATTATGTTTTAAATACCGGAAAAATCTATGAAAAAATAAAGTAAAGAAAACAAGGCGCAAATTTGGAAATAGATAAAGAGCATAAAATAAAAACACATTTATCACATATACATGGTATTAATGAGCTCCTGTTGAATGTGATTCTCCATTTTCATTCACCTTTTCTTTATTAATCAAACCTTTTTGCGGTAGCTCCTAACCTTTTCCGTTTTGCTAATCCTGCAGTACTAGTCTTTCTTGTCATATTCCTAACTCGTTTAGCATCTTTCTGAATTGCATCCATAAACGAAAACAATAAATTCTGAGTCTTCTAAAAACACTGTATAAACCCACAGATCCTTCATCAAATTCTAAGATAGCTGATAAGACTGCCATTTCAATGATTATTCTGCTAACATAAGTTTGTTTTAGGCATTTTTGCCATGTAAAATTGTTATTCGCTTCATTATTGTTTGGTGTCTGTCCATGTAGATATTTGGATAAAACCTCATCTTTGCTCAAGTCTTGAAAATTTGGTTTAATTACTTTAGTTACTTTAAGTTTATTTTCTTTTTGTAAGTATTGGTACCATTCATTTGGTCAAGTTGCCACACAAAAGTTTGTGACTCTCAGCATCGTCCTCAATGTCAGAGTTGTGATATAGTGTTGCCCAAAAACTCTTTCCATTACTCAAAACTATTCCTTTTTTTTTAATTGCGTAAATTGCGCAGACGTGTTCCCATACGTTTTTGAACGTGGCCTGCACAGTCTTTTTTTGTCAATAACAACATCTGGTCTATAAGGTTGTGATTTAACTACATCGTAAATGAAAATGAATTCCATTCACCAATTTATTCTTTTCTATAAATCGTGAAAACATTTTTACTGCACCGGCAGACTCCATGGCACCGATAATTTATTATTATTCCCTAAACATTTTTGACTATTTTTCCAGTCATCATGTCCAGAATCATTTGTCCTACTCTACCAATACTCACAACCTTTACATTTTTTATAAAAAACCATAGGTGTCAATACATTTATCATTTTTAGATATTAATGTTACCATTCCACTGAATGGCCTCGTTTTTGCCATGTACCATCCTAGTGACACTTGGCAATCGGTAACAACATCACGAGTATCAGCAGAAGAAGTTATTCCTCAATATTCTTGTCATCAGAGGAGGCATTTTCATACAACGGGAAAATGATTCCATTACAGCATAACCTTTACCAATTTCTCGGAACGCTAGAACTTTAAGAGTATTTCCACTGTATCTTTCTTTTCCAGGAGATTTAGTTTTTTCTTTAGTGTTATGTGTATGAGAGGTTTTGGTAGTATCAATATATTCATCGCAATTCTCCCAAATAATCGAAATGTCAAACATTTTCATGTCAGTGTTTAATGACAACTTATTTCCATATTCTGGGATACTACAATATTGTCAAATATCTCCTTCAGTAGCGAAAAGTTCATAATGAATTAGTAGCTAATTTCATATTGTTTTTACCCTTGGACAACACTCTTGCCTGTTACATTTTGATCTGAATTTTTCAGCACTAATACAAGACAAGTTGTAACATTATCTTTTTTAAAAACTTTGCTAATCAAAGCATTATGAATGACATTTGACTTGACAGATTACGTAATTAATTAAGAAAAAGCCAATCTGCCAAAAAAAAGTCCAAATAAATAACCCACTTTGTGAAAGAAGGAGAATTGAACTTCACACCAGTCCATGATAACTGAAAGTACGTATATTTTGGTTTATAATACATGAAAACATACAACAACATCGTTTTCTACGATAAATTTTGGTTCAAAAACATCTTGAATTTTTTGGAAAGAATGGGGATCTACCATCATAATTTAAATTATGTATAGAATAACACTAATTTGAAAAGTTAACGGTTGATTATAAATAGGCTTCAGTTTTTCTTAAGGAATAAATATTTGAATAATTTATAAATTTCTTTAAATTTTTGATTTAAATTATGTTTTTTTTTTAACTCAAATGTAGCATTTTATAATAACGTAAATTTATAAACTAATATATAAAATAGAATATTGTTATGCCGATTAAATAACATAGTTTACAAACTAATGTACTTTTCTGAATCACATTATAAAAATACGCATCATACGTCCTCCTTTCGTTTATCTATTTTCAAGTGAATATCAACTGGTTACCTAAAAATCAGAGAACAGCGTGTTTGCGTAAGTGCAAATAGGTTTTCGCATGAAATACTCTCGCATATATAAAGTTTGCACTAAAACTTAAAAACTTGACGGTCTTCAAAACATTGACCGGCTTGGAATCTTTTCTCTTCCGATATAATTTGGTTTGTTGATTGGTTTTAAGCATAAAAGGTACATATATAAATTTTTCTAAAAAAAAACAAAAGCATGTCACATTTATTAAAATAGCAAATTATCCTTTCTTTCCCT
Source organism: Euphysa ruthae (assembly GCA_035046665.1). NCBI lineage: Eukaryota > Metazoa > Cnidaria > Hydrozoa > Anthoathecata > Corymorphidae > Euphysa > Euphysa ruthae. Next base: position 10,881 of record JAUZNK010036114.1, read on the forward strand.
TCATAACTTGCACAAAAAGTGAAAAAATGTTGAATTCCTATTAGTATTTTAGAAAACTTACCTATAGACAATGTAGACTAGCAAAAATATATAAGGTAGATAACCTGAGAAAATATAAGGTAAATAGCGCAATGCTGTGTCACCATTTTTCGTCAATACAATTAAGTATTAGCAATAATCAATCTTGATAGGCCCTAATTTTTCCTTTAACACAAACCTGGTGGGAAAATACATGCTCAAGGTAAAGGATACAAATTTACCCATAATTGTGATTGTGTTATCGAGATGGGAAATTGTTTTACCTGAGGGTTAGATTTGAGTTTTTATAGAGTGGTACGTCATTTGGTTTTTTAAAAGTTTCGAAGATTTTTTTTGATTTTTTGGAGATCGAAATTCACATCTAGCAAACTAACTATTGTCATGTTTGTCTCAACAGTTATTGTCAGCCTGTTTTGCTTAAGCAAATATATTAAGTTTTTCAAACGTTATAAATTGCAGCTCAAGATTTAATTTCTAATCCATCCTCTTAATAAAGATGTGGCAGCTTATTTTAAAGACTTAAATTATTTGGCTACTAATTCTCCACTGCTCGTAGGTTCTTAGGTTTTCTTTATGATGTTAGAAAGCCATGTTTGTTGAGAATATATTTACACGAATTCCGTGTCTGATAAATTGGATGTTGAGACATCGTTAATTTAAATTATTGATAAAAATTGCTATGCGTGGCATTAACGCATCGTTGGGATAAAGTCTTTGTCGAAATTTTTTTAGAAAATATGAAGCTAAAGAATCTATATGGAATCTACTCATAAGTTTTAGTTGCTAGTTTAAATGCCATAAATTTACAAGCATAACCCAAAAAATATCGGCTATATATAAGAAAAATGATTGTCTACCTAAATACCCATCGAATAAATAGCCTGATTCGGTTTTCTATAAAAAAAGGGAATATATTGAACAGAGTAGGTCCTAGCAATGTAAGCAGAAAGACTGCACCAAATATTTAACGTCTTGCAATTGCATCTTCATTTTTACAAAGAGTTTCGCGCTGAGAAACCCAACTAGAAAAATCACTTCTTTTCAAACATCACTTTTTCAGAAGGCATTAAAACTTAATAAAATTCACAAAAGTATAAAAACCGCAGTTTTTCATATTCAAGCAAATGTTTTCTTGAGCCCAGTTGGGAAACAAGTTTTTCCTAAAATTACTGCCAATTAGTTAAAACTAGGTCCACCTCCCAAATATATGACTTTTTCGGGTAGTTTGAATCTTTTTTTAGTTGGAAAGCCCATTTATTCATGGTGAGTAAAATAGTAGAATTGAAGGTGAAATTTAAGAAGTTTTATATCTTGGTATTATATTACCACTATAAAAAGAAAAATTGCATTAATAAGAACTAAAATTGCACCGTATAAACTTGAAAATTCTTTCCATTCACTCACCTCTGATTTTGGTGAAACTATTTCGGAAACGTTTTGAAAAATTTTAGACACTAGTGATATCATTAGTGACATATAATACGATTTCTAAGTAATAAAAGAAAAAAAATGTTCAAAAACTATAATTGGACTGCTCCATAATTTAAAATGCAAATTCTTCAGACACGAGCATATTGTTTTGTAATAATTGTTAGAATTGGCTCTCGTAAAGTAATGCCAGATGCTAATTTTCTTAATGAAATTAACATGTATTTCTAATTTTTAACCTTTTATTTTTTTGAATAAAGAAAATTACATGTTGTGATTTTGCTAGTATCAAAATAGTTTGACCGAGATCATGTGTCGAATGAATCAAAAAGATTTTTCGTTTTAAAATCTTCTTATTTTCTCCTGTAGTAGTTCTACGTTTTTATGCACTAGGATTCCAACTAAATGGTGTGTTCCAGAGAGAGGAAGATAATCTGTATTTGACAAATTAATTGAAAAAGTCAAATATTTAGGAGCCGAACCTTTTAAGTTTTAGCTAATCGGTATTACTTTTAGGGTAGACTACCTTCTCAACTTTACTTTACCCCTTATTAGGCATTAAATGGCACAACAATATTTAAATTCAAACTTTTCTTCTTGTACTTCTATGAAGTTCACTTTTAGTGTCTTTTGTAGAAGAATATCTAAAAATTGTTATTTCTTTCGAGGTGGGTTTTCTCAGCACGAAACCTTTTGTAGGAAGGAAAATGCTTTCGTGAAAAATAGTTAAATATCGGGTGCATGGTCTTTCTGTTTACATTGCAAAGAGTACTCTATCCAAAATCATGATTCGACATATCTATTTTTATAAAATTCTAAGTGGTATTACTGATAATTGTTTAAAACTATGCTTGTAAATTTAGGGCAACAAAACTAGCAACCTTTATTTCTGAGAACAGCTTCATAATATGTATAGAATTTCCGGCAGAGAATTCTTCTCCATTCCTCACTTATATTATGTACGCAAATTATAGATCAAAAAACAATGGTTTGATAAGAAAATAGAATTGATTTTTATTTATTTATTTGATGGTTTATCTAGCAAGAGATTAAATCTTTATCATACGTATTTATCAACACTCTGAAATCCAAGTTAAGCTTTTGCTAGAAAATACCAGTCTTTGCACTGCGACGAATAACGAAACTATCAAAAAATATTTTCTATTATGGAGTTTTGTTGGGAAAAGTTTGAGAATACTGAAAATGAAAAAAAAACCGATGCTTTAACCTCTACAAAATCCTAATTGCTTCATCATTGATCAAAGCTTTTACTTTTCTAACGGACTTTTTCGTAGTCAGTTTGTCTCAAGAATGTGAATGGAAGTAAAAACATACAAATCACGTTTGTTCAATAGTTCAGAAATCTTTCGATAAATTACCACCTGAAAGGTAACTTGCTTTTAAGAAATAATAAAGAGCAACACACCAACAGTTTTCAGAGTAATTGAAAGACAATATCTTAATAAATGATTCTCAGCTTGGTTATCGAACAAAACGTTTTATAAAACTTGCTGCAATCTTACTTATTGATTATGTAAGACGTGATACTAAAATAAAGGGAAACTCCTGGCGCAATTTTCGAAAAAAAAATGAGAAAATTATTGGAAAAGTTTGTACTTCCTGTTGTACCCTTCAACCACCGTTTAACATGGATTTTTGAGCAAGGCAAAGACCAACGGAAAAACCAATGTTAATCAAAGAAAATCGAGAAGAGTATGAAGATTTTACTGCTAATAAAAAGACTTCGATTGAATATTCTATAAGTGACATTCCTTAAGGGGTTTTCCAAAAACTCGATCTGGATGATGTTTTTCCTCTCTCTCTTGACGAAAGGTAAATTTCGTTGCCTATGCAGAGTGTGATGGTTCAAAAATAGTGAATCAACACCATGTACTGACCAAAATAAAAGAAAGACGTGCTGCTCTATTATGTCTCAACAGAAAGAGCTGTCAAATTGTCATAGTGTGGTTAACACAACAAGTCTCAGGTGGAGTCTGGTAAGTACAATTTGTAAAGGTGAAGTCGTTTGAAGGCAAGTTCCACACCACAACATTGGGAAGAGCTTTACAAAAGACAACATTTACAATCAAAGAACGTGAATTGACTTATGACAGTGTCAATTTTCCTGCCGATCATTTTATAGAATATGCGAGATGGGTAAATTACGGAAAGTGAATTACGGAAACAGTTAATTACGGAAAGTGAATTACGGAAACAGTTAATTACGGAAAGTGAATTACGGAAACAGTTAATTATGGAAAGTGAATTACGGAAACAGTTAATTACGGAAAGTGAATCACAGAAACAGTTATTTTACTTAAAATTACTATTATTATTATTTTTTTATTTTTATTTTTTTTTTTTTTTTACAATAAATTTAATGGAAGTACTAATTTAAGTAACTATTTTGATATGAAGACTACAACATTTTTAATATTAAAACAAGTATATTTTGGAAACACTAAATAAAAAATAAAGTAGCATTAAGCGCTAGCTACTATTGGATCAGTCTTTTCCGTAGGTTTCAGCTCTTCTAAAGTCAGAATATTGTCTTTATATTCGTATTCTACTTGTTCATACAGTTGCACTACAGCACAAGGGTACATCAAACAAAAGCAGAAAAAGTCTTCTAGGATGTTTCCAAGAAGAAGATATTTTTCTCTTACTGAAGCTCGTATAGAACTGGCATAACTAAAAAAGAATATAAGTATGACCCAACCAATGTAGGAAATACCTTGGACCCACTTCTCACAAAACATCATTACAATCCACCCATAGAATAACGATGCAAATAGTACAGCGTTGATTGAAAAGATTAATTTTCGTTTCGCTTTTCCCTTTGCAGCACATTTTGCGAGTAAATACCAAGGAGCGAATATTGACAATATTGTTCTTTTTGCTCTTTTTTTAGAATTAAAACAATCAAACAAGCTAATTCTCCATTTTCCAGCTTCCTCGTCAATATCACCTGCTTCAATTTGTAGAATCCTCCACATAGCCAAGCAAGCAAAATTTAAAATAAATGTGTATGGTAAGCCTGCGCTGACGGAGACTGTCTGTAACGCTGTCAGTGCATCTTTACCACCTGCTTTCAATAAAGCTGTTGCTGTTGCCCCTTCTGTGAGTGCCCAGAATATCCTTTGTAGAATAGGAGGGTCAGGGTTACCATTTGCTGATAAGGTATCAATAACAAGTGAGCCGCTGTCCGAAGATGTGATGAAGTATAATATGAGCCCTACTATAGAAAGTATCGATAATGCAGTACCAATTTGACCATATTGTTCGACGACATCAAACCACATATCAGTAGACATTCGACAAGATAGACGATGGATACCGAAGTTCTGTTTAATTTTTTCTGCACCATACATTGGATAGATCGTAGTGCTAAAGTTTAAGTTAAAATACCAAATTAAATTTTTAAATTACCAATGTCAGAAAATATTCACATTTTAGAAAAATTCACAAAGTTTATTTCCACAAAAAAATATTTCCCGTCAACTATTTTAACTAGCTGCAATTTTACCTCAGGGTATGAATTCCACCAGAAAATTTTTCCCCGTAGTAGGTGATGGCAGTCGTGTCCCTTTACCAAAAAAATATGCATTAAGGATTTTGGAAAGAAATTTGATCTTTACCATGAAAATGCTCTGTATCTAATAAAGATTTGACCACGGGAGGGGGGGTCTAATAGTAATTTTAGCCTCAAGGATGTGAGTTCGAACCAGAAATTATTCATCATCTGGGAAATCCCCATACACCCTAGAGGATTATACTGAAAAAATAATTATTTTTTAGTAAAATTTTTTCTCAATTGTTTCTGGCAAAAAATGTTGTATAAATAAGGTACTACGATGTTGGTTATAGATATATTTTTTCTATTCAAGCATTTACAACTTTCGATGGTGCTTGGGGTTTATCATACGTTTCCACCAATTTCTTAAAAATACAAAAATAATAAATATAGCATGAAAATAATTGCGTACTTATACATATCACAAGTAATGTTAAGACTTTCGGCTTTTCTTTCCATGCTCAGACCAGCCCCTCCAAAAACACTCAACCAAAGGAATGTATAAATCATTGGTACAGTAAGAGTATACATGATAAATTCTTTAATAGTGCGACCACGACTGATTTTTGCAATAAACATTCCAACAAACGGCGACCAACTTATCCACCAGCCCCCTAAAAAAACAATTTCGAAGAATGAACAAGATGTGAGAAAAAAATTCCTCCCACTACCAATCGTTCATTATATTTCAATTTACTTCCAGCCCTATCTTTTCTTCTAATTGAAACCATAGTTTAAAATGATCTGGAAGATTTTCTTTCGTAAAAAAAATTAATCAGTATCTGTCTTTTGTTGCTGCACACTTTTTCTTAGCCTGCCCTTTCTGAGTCTTTCTGAATTGTGCAAAATGCTCTTAGAAAAATTGAGTGGAATCTATAACAAGCTAATAATAAGATTTTATGGACCATTTACCTAGATATATAGGACCATAATTCATCTATTTTTATTATATTTTACTTTAGTTTATGTTATGTACAGTGCAGCAACATATCAATTTATGCGGTAATTATTTGTTAGCCCATTATTCTGTCAAACAACAACAACAATTTGTTCCTATTTTTCTGTCTCAACATCCATTCGCAAAGTTGAGAATTTCAACTGTTGTATTCGGTCAACCAACTGTAATATTTCCGCAACAAGCCTGTTGCAAAATCTTCACTTAAAAAGTTATTCCAATCAACGACTGTATTTTTATTAATATAAAAGTACAAAAATGAAATGATTTTCTGAAACATTTCTGATATGAACCTTTCTGATGTTAACTTTTAAAGCTTGTCAATTGATTAATATAGATTTCAAGAGAATTCTCTGAGACATTTAAAATTTACCTTTAGATTTAGAAACTTATTTTTTGTAGCTACTTAATTGTTAGGACAAATTTATAAACTCGAATATTCTTGCATGTGCTTAGTAGCAGTGCCTAAAATAAAAATTTATATCAATTAGTAGACGATTTTAATGTTACTTACAATAAAATATGGTCCAGGCATCCATCCAATCAGGTGCTTGTTTGCCATCAGGGGCATCGCCTTTCATCGCGAAGGCATCAGTATGAAACCCAATCTGAACAATATTCTGTATGTAATAACCGCATGATTGCACAAACAGATTAAGGATAAACCAAGTATCATCAGCAAAAAATACCACCATCATTATGGCACAACCTAAAAGATAATTTATAGATCGTCTAAAATTAAGATTTTAAATTGAAGCCTGCTTTTTTGGCAGCAAATTTTCGCATATAAAATTTTTAAAATAATTTGCAGAAAAGGTGTATGTAATATTAAATATGAATGAAATATGTATTAGAAAACTTTCAAAATAATGACATAAGTTAAAAAAAGAAAAAAAAAAAAAAGCTTTATTCTGGAGTATAAAATTCCTTCTGCTTTTGAAGGACTAAACAAAATAAAAAACGATAATTTTCTCCTGTAAGTCAACTTATAACTCTATACCACTTTATACTGACTGTTCTCTTTGAAGCATCATCGGATAAGAATTGCTTTTAAATACCATTAAGAAAAAAT
>JAUZNK010036125.1:3525-17948 GCA_035046665.1 Euphysa ruthae
GTACACAGCACATCTATGGATATCATAGCACAATCATATCACAGTACACAGCACATCTATGGATATCATAGCACAATATCATTACTAAAGTACAAAGAGATACGACTTTTAAAAGAAATATAACACCATTGATTTTTATTTACTGTATGTGTTATCTTTATTTAGTTATTTTAGAGAAATTTTATCGCCAACAAAATAAAATGTTGAGATGACGTAGCAGAATGTATTAGAGTGAAATTTTGGTTACAATACCATTGGAGCGATTAAGAGGATATTAAAGGCGATTTTTAATACGTAAACTAGTTACCAGACTATTTAAAACTATTTAAAACACATCTATTTATAGATATCTATTTATAGGTATTATGGTTCGAAATGTACCCCAAAGTTTTTGGAATGCAACAGAAGTAAAGCGTCCAAAAACGAAATCTCGATCAACAAATCGATTTTCTACTGTCCAATTTAAATTGTGAATTAGGTGTAACAAAATTAAACTGAATAAGGCCAAAAAATATTCTCTATAAAGAAATAAACAAATATAATGTTAAAGATGTGGGTAGCTAGTAGAGTTCTCTCTAAATTTCATAGGAAATTTTCAATTCACGTTTTATATTTATTTTTCTTTTACAAAAATAAAATTATAATATAATATAATAATTCACGAGTATACAATTTCGCAAATAATTTCTGTGAAACAGTTCCACATTTGCAACACTTCATACGCCAAAGCTGAGGTAATATAAAAAAACTTTCAGATTTATTTTTTCTTAGTAGAAAAATTGTTATCCAAACCAGTTTCCAAGTCACACCCTAAGGTGATCAACAAGAAATATTTAGATGTCATCAAAAAATTTGAAAAACTTTATAGTTAAAACATCAGAACAGACTTATCAATTTTATTTAAATCTATAAAAATAATTTGGCAGCTATAATTCGATTATAATCTCAAACCAACATCCATAAGTTTGATAAAGATAAACTAACAAAGAATTACCATTATGTAACAGCTTATCAAGAGAAATCCTCGCTTCTCGTGCTTGTTGAAACATTTCTGAATCCAGCTTTTTCTCATTTTTTGTTTTTATTTTACACTCATTGATTTCAATTTTTGGTAACTTAACTTTGATAGGTTTAGGTCCATTTGACAACCTAAGCATATTATATTAGTTTTGAAATCTTTTTTCCTCAAAATTCGTTGTTTTCAACGAGACATTCCGCCAAGTTGCAATCTATTTAGCTTGTTTTCATACGTTTGTGAAAAGCACAACGATTTTAACTTGGGATAAAACACCTGCTTGTTTTTTTCATAACATGAATAATAGAGGAATGAATCGACACACGCTAATAATACTTAAAAATTATACATCAGCCTTTACCACCATTCTATTTTTCCTATTTATTTTGCTATTTTTTCATGATAAAACAAATTTTTCAAAACAATTTGTATTCGCAAGATATTTCTGTTAACAAAAGCGTTAAAACGAACGACCAATGGTTTTTTTCCTCAGCTTTGTTTACTCTGCCAAAATAATAAATTAAGAAAGCATAGAACAATGGAGACTAATCGATATTTAGAAAACGTGTTTTATTTATTTTTTTATTTGTTAAATTATTGGAAAATACTTTATGAGAGAATTGAATATTAGATTTTCGAAATAAAGTCGGGTCTTATACCTATAAATAACTTATGTAGCAAGACTTTCTTCCTGAGTTTACAATATAACGGCAATTCTCAGGAAAACTTCCTAAAATTATTAGTTATATTGATATATCAATGGCTGAATATCTGCAATATCTTTTATTGCGATTTTTGAAACATTTTTTAGCCCACCATTATGGATTCAACTTCTGTAGAGCAAAGTAGACAGGTGACAACGGGGTGGGTGGTGGTATAAAACGAAAAAGAACAAAAATTTGAAAAAAGCAATCTATGAAAGGGCAGCAGAGGAAATTGTTTTCAAAAAGAAGAATCTTTACCACCTATAGAAATTAAATCACTTTTTTATGACAATTATGACAATTTTAGAAAAAAATAAAAAAGATTGTCGTTTTCAACGACGTTATTTGACCATCTCAATGAGGGTATACTACCTTAGTATATTTCTGTAACAAACCCAGGGTAGTTATAGTCAACGAAAACCTTACGTTTAAAAGCTCCATTTGATCAGTATTAAGGTATTGAATAAAGTCCAATCGATTTGTTGGAAGTTTAATTAATCACGAAGTACAAATTTTGAATATTGAAATAAGATACTTAGATGGAAAATCTAGGTAAAAGTTTTATACTATCGTTTTTTAAGTACCTCAAAGATTTTGACATTTTTTACCCATGTTTCAAGTTAATAATAGTAATTTTAAGACAATACTTCAAAAAAAAATATATTAAAAATGGAATCACTTGTCAAAACTTAAGATAATAAGGGATTTAATGAACTACAAGTTTGGTTCCCCGCACTGTTGATAAATATTTACTGTATATTTTACCTAAATATTTTTGTTTTTTGTTCATAAAATTATGCAAAAAGTTAGGTACATACGCCATGTCATACTTGGGGATTAGTTAGTTAGTTTTTATTCCGCCATAGCAATAGCTATAAACTTTTGAAAAAAAAAATACAACAAAAAAGAATTATAGAACAAATATAATGTTATACACACACAGACACACACACACATATATATATATTTAGCTGGTATTTCATTTGCTAGGTTTCTTCCAATATTCATAAAAAAACATTAAATTCTCTCACTTTTTCTCTTCTGACATATGTATTTCCATATTTTGTTTTTAATACATTAGGAGAGATCTGTTTTTTTTTTGTTTTGAATTTTCCAGTGATCTTTTTCAATATTTTCTATGTATTTATTTGGATCATTTTTATGTCTTTCAATTTGAGATTTTCTACATTTTTCTTTAAGATGTTTTATATGGCGTAATTGTTTTTTCTTAAATTTAAAATTCTTTTTTTTTCTCTGTGTGTAATGTAGTATTAAAGGAACAAAATGGAGATATTGTTGTGACAGAAAATTCTTGTGCCTTTCCTTGACATCTCTCTTGGACTGTAACGTAAAGTTATATATTTTATATAATATTATATGTCTTATTTGTTTTATAATTTTTAATTGGTGATTTATTTTTCAAGTGTATATATAACTTGCTACGAAAAAATAAAACCAACTAATTAACTCCCAAGTATGACCACCTAACTCCTTGCAGAACTGTGTGTGTAATTCTTTGTCTTTAAATGCTTCAATCTTAAAGCACTATTAAGGCTATTAAGTTAAGGGGGAAGCCACCTCTAAAATTTTGAAACAAAAAATGTTTTTATCTGTTTTTGTAGTAAATTTAATGAGGAATTCGAAATTGAAAACAGAATTTAAGATATTTTTGAGATATTAAGGTTTTTGCCTGTAGATCTGTTAGGAGACTTCCCCTAACAACATCTTAAAAAAGTTTTTTTGGTGTAATATTTATAAAATCGGTAGAATTAACAAGGTTAAACTAAATTTAAAGAGGTGCCAGAAGATGATAGAATAAAGTATAGATTCAAATTTTTTAGGAAGAGACCAAAAGTCTTTTCAGTTAAGAAACATGTAAATAATGAAGATAGAGCCGTAAATAAAGAATCAATTTTAAATATTTTAATAACTCCTGTAAATTTTAATGTCGTGGATGGTTTCACTGAAAATTCTGCAGGTGTAATAAATACTTCAATATTATCATCCAAGCTCGGAAAAATTGATATCTCATCACACAAAAAAAAATTATTCTACAATATATGGATATATGATTGTGGACACTGTTGATCATTTTGACATTTTCAAAATACTTTCTTGCCATGAATGTCAGGCAATCTCTTGTTTTATCGGATGTATTGAATAAACGTGAAGGACATGCAGCATGTTTGGAACTGAAATTTACAATATTTATGCAATTTTATTACAAGTTTTTGTACATCTAGTAAAAGTGAAAAAAGGTTTTGATTTTGAAAAATCATTAGTTTACACGATGCGTTCTTTGGGACGGTCATGCCGGTATTAAAAGTCTACGTCACTGATGGATATGTCTCCACAAATGATTCAAAACAATCATGAAAAATTTGTTAGAATTATGACACAGGAACGCTAGCCTCATCTATGACACATCGACTAAGGAAAATAGCTTTCAATGTCCGTTGTTGGTGATAAAGCCAACAATACCAAAACCTATAAAGCAGGTCTCAGGTTATATCGATACCGTTTTTCAAATTAAAACCGATATTTGAAGAATTAAGTACTTCAACGGTACAATTTGGGAACGCATACCGAAAACCAAGTATATATATATATAATCGCGTTTTCTCAATAGCTCTTAGACAATTCTGCTATAATACTTAAGAACAGTTTGAATGATTTTGATGAAATTTTATATTCATGGTTCAAATACCAATTGTTAATGTTTCAATTTAGGCGGGAGGGCACCCCCTTAATATGATATAATTTAAATCTATTGTTTTAAGAGTGTTTACCTTTAAAATATTCTTCTTACTATCCTTCGAAAATTAAGCGCCACAGAATTTATTCAAAGCGAGAAAGAGCTGATTGTTGTCAAAGAACCTTTCCTTTTATGAAATCAATTTACGTTTTCTCTCGTTATGATGAAGAAAGTTAGGAAAGGGTATCCAGCCTTGAAGAAACATGGCGTTTTGAATATACTTGAATGAACATAACTGTTTTTAAGATACATAAAATGATAAACTTGGTCAAGATTAAACCAGAATTTTTGGATTCAAGTAACGACGATCTAGTGTGGAAACTTTATAAGGTAATTTTCAAAATAATAATAAGTCGCTAAATAATATTTTAATTGGTGATCAAAAGAAGTCTTTTTCTGAATAAGTACGATTGAGATAGCGGTTACGCCAGCAGTAATAAACTCTAATAATGGATCAATTGCAACATTGAATGGACAAAGATGTTATTGTAGAGCAAACAATAAATAACGCATTTGAACAAAGAAGCATAAAGCTACACCTGACGTGATACAAAACCGTTTTGTGGATGTGACTGAACAAAATGTTGTAGTTTACGGTGCTCGATATATGGTTATTCTTAGATAATGTATGCATATTAGATAGAGGCTTATATTTTTATAGAGACTTACCTTTATTTTAGGCATAAGGTATTAAAAATTTATAGTTGAAGTCGTGCGTGTGAGTAGTGTTTTGAAATCTGTTGTTTTGATGTATAACTGAAATTTACATTAAAAAAACAATAAATTTGATTTTTCAAGCAATTGTTTATAAGGATCACTTTTTTATTGTTGTTGTGTGTAACTTTAAAACACGTTTTTTTCAAAATAAAAAAATTACAACACGGTGCGTCAAATAAGCTATGATTTTTTTAAAGTCTTTTTCTTGAAACTTTTTTTCATTTATAACCAGGTATTGAAAAAAATGTAAATCCTTCAAGCCCGAAAAACTAGGTTACGGGAATTTTATGTTAGAACTAGACAACAAGAATCTCCGGTACAAACTTTTATGTATAGTTACTTGAGTGGTAACTTTTGAAAAATATTTAAAAACTCAATTTTAAGAAATAGCCAATAATTCAAACTTTTTCTAGGCAACGAAAATTTTCCGCACTTGCTCCTATGGGTCAAATTACGAACTCTACGGAAACTTTTCTTTATACAAAATTTTAAAACGATTATTAGAATAAATTTTGTGGCATTGAGAGAAATGTCGAATTTCTTTTCTAACTGCCTTTCAGGAGCAGATAGTTTTTATAAACAAGGTCGTTTTTAAATCATTTTCAGCCTAGCACCAGATTATAAAAAAAAAAAAAAAAAAAATCAGCAGAATAAAAGGTTTGCTTATACATCACCACCCTTCAGCGAAGCTGTTATAGCCTAAACACCCTTGATCAGGTTTGGGTCAAAATAGCAAAACCCAATTTCTTAAAACACAACAAGCTGTGAAAAAGATATTTCAAAATCAGTTTTCCAGCTTTGTGTTCCACATTACTGAACTCTCAAAATATACGAAAAAAATTTTGACGTTGATAGTTACTCAAGATTACATAACCCAATTAAAATACAACAAGAATTTGATAAATCATAAAAAGATTTCTTCAGTTTTGTGTTTCGTTTTGCTGAACCAAGATAGATGAAAAATAATTTGATGCAGTTTGTCTGACATTACAGAAAGTGACTCTTAACTTCAAGAGTTAACCAAAAGTTAGATCATGTTCAAATGCTGATGCCATAAAAGGCGCCCAAAAATCAGAAAAAAAATAATGAATTAAAGTTACATAATGAAATAATTGAATTAATTTCCCACCATAAATCTTTAAAAGACCTACTAGTTTTCTAATTCCAAAACTTTGGGAAGATTTTTTTTTAAGTTGGTCAAAAAAAAAAAAAAAAAAAAATTAATTTATATATTATTTTCTTTTATAAAAGAAAAAAATAAAAAAAAAAAGCTTATTGCAATATTAACGCAACAGGTCTTTGAAAGCTAAACCTTACCAGATGTAATTTTTTTATTTCATTCCGTATTATTTTGGTGTTACAGAAATATTTTGTGGTTTTTATTTGCCACCAAAACCTTGAGAACAGAAAATTCCATGGATTTTTGATATTAAAGCTGGCAGAAAAAATAATAAAAAATAAAGCTTTTTTTTACCTCTGTGCTAATATCGCAATTAATATATTAATATTACAGAATATTTAAAAGACTACAAAATAACTTTAAAAAATATAAATTCTTAAGTAAAAATATTTATTTCAAAACAAGAACCACCTCTCAAGGTAGCTTAATGTCTCAACTTAGAGTGTGAAAAAGTTAATAAAGTCGATCAAACCATAAAATTATAGTTACTGACAATTATCCTATGGCATCATCGATTCATTAGAAAAAAAGGTTAGAACTTGGGTTGAATTAATTAAAATAGATTAGTCATTATCACGTTATCATTATAAAAAGGAGAATTCTGTTCGTTCACTATCACAGGTTTGATTACGTTAGTCGAGTCACTTGTCTTTTAATGTTTATCAAAATCGTGAAAACATCAGCATGGTATTTTTATATTTTCAATGCAAATCACTTGCACAGAAGTATAAATATCTGTACGTTTTAGAACATTTATAGATTTAAGTGTAGAAGAGCAAATTCTGTTTTACAAATAATTAAATATCGCTTTTTTTTTTTTTTTTTTTTTTTAATGAACTAGATTCGTGAAAGGATCAATCCTTTCTAAACTCTATAATTATTTCGTAAATTTAAGATGACATAAGGCTAAGTTTCAAAGTAAACTTTCGTATAGAATATTTATATCAAAAAATTAAACTAAAATTTCAGAAATACAAAACACTTAAAAATTTCGATCAAATTTCCATGCCCTTTTGGATGATTTCATAACTTGATATCTCAAGACAAAAAATAGGTAACATACTGCGTTTTTAAGGATGAGAAATACTTCTTATGATTTGTAACTTATTAAAATTTGGAAATATGTCCTTTATAGTAAAAATATTCATCCATTTCCATTTGCAAGATTTATTAGATCAATAGAGTTGTTTCGTGTATCTAAAAAGATAAATATAAATGAAAAAACTTCTTATTAAAACTAAAACAAACGATTTCATGTACATAATTATTTATTATGTCAATTAGAAACGTATCAATGATATGGCTGTGTCAATAAAACTTATACAAAACGGCTACACATTGTAGGTCTATATTTATTCATGATTGTTCTAGATATACACCGCCAAGTTAATTCGAGATTTTATGAAAAAGTGGCGAAGCTTTTAAATTCATAATTTATTAAGGAATCAAATGCATTTGATCTCGTCGCTTAAAAAAGTTCAGAGAAGGTCTGTTTATATAACGGTAAAAACGCATCAAATTTTACTGACGGGTAAGGGGTTAAGGAAATAACTGATAATTATTAATTGTAACTCGTTTTGGTAATTTTGAATTTAGCAATCGTTAGAGGACGACTTTTAAAGAAAAACAGCAGGAATCGTATTACAAAACTTTAGCACAGTAATTTAAAACCAGGAGTACTGAGTGACAAAATTATTAACATCAAGCTGATGCCAAGAAAATTTTTTTGCTTTAGAGATATTAAAAAAAAAAAAAAAAGTTTTTAGACAGATGAATATATAGAACAAAACAAAAGATAAAAATTAAGCGATTTCAAAAAAAAATTATAAGCTTACTTTTGCGTTAAAAATTCACCACATTTTGGTACAGTACGGATTAAAGCGGGTTTTGACAGGTGGCTTTTTCAGTGCAATAGTGTTAAATTTTACAAAACCCTTGTATTTTTAACGCAAAAGACTAAGCTCAGGCAGAATAGCTTTACACTAGAATAATTTTTAACTATTACTTGCTATTCAATGCTCATGATGCATCTGAGAAGTTTTAGAAGTAAAGAAAAAAACACACTGAGCCAAGAAAATAAGCTTCATATCCCTTTGTGTACTATAACTAGTTACGAAAGGATTTCTGTGTGGGTGCAATATGATGTTATTAACTTATTATTAACTTACGAATGAAGGCCATGCACACCTCCCTCTTTTTGTGCTGACGGTGTTCTCTTTTCAAACCTTAGTTCACCACTATACATCATTGTTCTATAAAGAAAGAAGATCCCTGTGAGCTATTATTTCCAACCAGAACCACGCCAATGGAATAAATAGGCATTTACTATTACAACCGGTCAATAAGGTTATCTATGGGAGGACAAATGATAATTCAAGAGCAACTTCAAAATTCAATTCAATTGTGTAGTCCAATCTTTTTTTTGAGAGGTTTAAACTGCTCTTTGCCAATGACGTAATTAAAAATTATCACTATATATAAAAAAAAAAGTATCATTGATTACCCCGTGTTGTAGCCCTAAAAACAGGTGATAATTTATCCAATTAAATATCATGAAAATTTTTTGACTATCAGGATAATTAAAAACTGTTGAATAGTTCCGGGAGTAATGTGTTATATGAGAAAAATAGTCCCGCTTTGGCGAGATCTCAGCCATTTCAAGTGAGATCCTAACAAGCCAATGCTTCCTAAAACAAAAATACTGTAAAAACTTCTGTATTTAATACTTCCCTCTTTGGGGAAGTGTTAATTAGAAAATTTTAAGAAAAAAAATAAGAAATTCTACGCCATATTTTTTAAACATATGTGCAACTTAATTTTCGCAACTTAATTTTCTTGATTACATCTTTGATTTACAAATTAGAAATTTTCAAGCGTTATTCGCTATACCTTGAATTTATTTTTATAAGCCTCTCCTTCTTTTTAACACAAAACTAATTTCACAAAATTTTTTAGCGAATGACAAGTTTCACATTTACCGCTAAAATTAAGGCCAGGCTGTGGTATCTGTAGTTATGGCACCATCATTCACAATATACAAAGTATAGATTTGTTTCAAATTGTTTCAAGTCATTTCATGTAAAAATATAGTTCCTCAGTCATACTTCGAAGAATGCCACTTTGTCGCCTTTGAGCATTAGAAAATTTTGGGAAAAATCTATAATGCAAAAGATTATTCAATGCCTATCAGGATTCTAACCTTGAAAATTTAAAATTTTTCGGTCAAGATTAGGCTTTGTGAAAAATAATAATTTGCAACATTAAAACTGATTATAACGTCTGATTTATCCATTTGTTCTGGCTACATTGAAAAAGTGGACCACAGGAAGGTTTTGCGTCATAATAAGTACACGGTTAAGCTTTGAACATGCATCTTCAAATGAACATTTGCAAGGTATCATTTTTAACACTTCTGAAGGTGCAGCTGTTACGTTTTGTGAGAACATAACTGGGAGGAGACATTTATTAACCTTGTCTTTCTTCCATTCACGCTAAAAAATAAAAAAACAAGATTAATATTTAATTATGAGCCAGTATTACATATTGTTTCATACAAGAATGCTAATATGTGTGTTTTTAGGTGCTTTGATGATGATATCTTTACAATGTAAATATATGACATGTATGATATAAAGAAATAGGTAAAGAAATATATAACATTTACAACTTCTATAATAAACTGAAAGTCGACATAACTTTGTTGCGTCAATTGCAGGTGGGTATGCACAGAAACTGTTTTTGCACATTCCTGCTTGGTCCTGTACTTGCATGACATTGACCTCGAAAATTTCTGTTTTTGGTGGCAGAGAACTAAGGTTTGGAGTAGATGATAATTTCCCCAATTCTTTTCGTTTTCGCCAAAGAGTGTAACTGCAATAAAATAAAATATACTTAACTACTCTGTCAATAATCTTATATTGATAAATATTATATACACAAAGTATTTTATTATATTATACTGATACTCATTATGAATATATTTTACCTTAAAAGAAAAATATAGATTTATTTTCTTGTAACCTGTCCCCATTGGGTGTTAATTTGTTTATAATAAACAACAATAATTAAATATATAATACCTAGTATTCGAGATTGCACATCCATCTACAATGACTGTTTCGGGAGGTGACGGAAACCGTGACGACATCTCCTGAAGTTTGTTTTTTAAAAGTCATTTAGATTTTTCTAATCTCATATCCCGTCTTCCTTGAACAGCAATGCTGGAATAGACAACAATTCGTATTTCAACACTTCGTCTAACTCAATCTGGTTAATACTTAGTATACAAATAACTAATAAATAATTTCTGTGTTGAATACTGCGATCTCTCTAACTTTAGCACTTTAACGCTCTTGCTTAATACCATTTTAACTTATTTCCGGAGTTTATAGTTGCAGTTTTATAGTTGAGTTGCAAACATTGACATTTTCGTGCGCAACGACCCCCGACTGGATAATGAAGATAAGTTTTGGGTGTTTAGATGGATCTAGAGGATTTACACAGTTTTTCAAAGCTTTTCACGATAGTTTTGTCAGCTTCAATTCTTGATACCATCTTTTCTTTGTGTCTTATTTAACTTTTTTTTAGGTCCTTCTCTTCAGATCATCTAGATTCTTCTATATGTATATATGTGTAAACTTTTTGTCCAATTTTGAATAGATCATGTATTCAAAGTTACACCAATTAACCTACTGGGTCTTTTCCTACATCGAATAAATGTTGTCGATGAACATTTCTGACCAAATACCATTAAATAAAACTTTTTGGTGCATCAATATATGCTCACATTTTTCGAAAAGTGTTTGTACTTAATTTGGTAGCAATTCCATATAACCCAAACAATACAATACAATACAATACAATACAAATACAAATACAATACAATACAATACAATACAAGCCATATCTAGTTTAGTGATGATTTTCAGTAGCAAGGAATTATGGTATTATCTCAGAGACAGCATGCAAATGTAGAGCCCAATCTCTTTCCCTCAGCGAGTACAAGCAACATGATTAGAAACATTGGTTATATTAAATTGTCTATCCAATGATTGCAGTTTGACTTTCTGTTGATACTTTGTCAAGAAAATTCTTAGAGCAAATTCATAGGATAATTCTTCCCAATTAATATCTTAGGCAACTCACCAAACGCAGATTAACTTCTAAACCACTGTTTGACAGAAAGTCACCAACACAACCAACAAAACTCATAAAACAAGGTATGAAATTAACAAGGTCTCTGGATATGCTCATTTTATATGAACAATGACTTTATAAAGTTGTTGATCAGAAGTAAATATTGTGTGCTTTTGACCGGTTTTCTCGGTTATATGTTGTGCTTCAACCATTGACGCCAGAATGCAGTAGGATCGAAAGGTTTCATTTCGATCAATGGATCAAACATTGAATTAGTGAGTTTCCCAAGATTTCTACCCTGTTCTCTAGCAGTTTTTGTGTTTTACCCTGAATAATCGGGCATGGCTTGATTCGATGTTATAGACTTAAAAAATTCAAAGTAAAAGTTTTTACCTGTGACACTGATTAACTTCAATTAATAAATTTATAATTGTATTTTAATTGTTTTTACAATTTTAGTTATGGCACCTTTCAAGTCATATCTTGGGAAGAATTTTCATTTTTCAAAATTATTAATCACCTTTATCTTCCCAGTAGTATATCATACATCATATTTTGACTTCTTTATTTTTTATTTGCTATTATGCATTTTGCTCAAAATAGCAAATCCCTAATAGGTGCCAGAGTGGCACTCAATGAATTTTGAAGCACAATACCCTATAAAACATTATTAATCAGTAAAATTTTGAGTGTACTTGATTCGACGCAAATCTTTGAAATACCCATTTAGACTGTGGACTATTTTTATAAATAAATTGTTATAAAAATGTGATCAAATACTTTCTAAAATTAAGAACTGGTCTTCATTTTAACTGAAAAAGATGAGAACATCTAGCGAACAATCAAGATTTTAAATGCATCAGAAAGCATCCATCAATATTTTTATTCACAATAAACAAGTGACTTATTAAAGTATTTAGAAATTTTTTTCATGAGATTTAAAATACTCGCACAAAAATAAATTAAGGTCTACCTTAACTTTATGAGACTAATTGCACCAATATCTTGACAACCATGCTGAACACCTGCTGTTAAATAAGGAATAAATTGAAATAAGCTTCCTTTATCCTGCACCGAGCCAGATACTCCCTGTGCAACTTTAACACGCTTCTCATTTTCAACAAAATATCGTGATTGACTACCTTTGCTCTCCATAGCACCGAGTGATCCCATGCCTCGGTATTTTTTTAGACGAACACCATCAGCATAAAAATATTGTCCAGGTGCCTCAGAGCTACCAGCTAGCATGGAACCCATCATCACTGAAGATGCCCCTAAGCAAAGGGCTTTTATAATGTGTCCTGCATTGGAAATACCACCATCAGCTATACAAGGTACATTAAATCGACGAGCATACTCAGCTACCTTAAAAACAGCAGTAGCTTGAGGTCTTCCAACAGCACACACCTCTTGTGTTATACATATAGAACCACTTCCCATTCCAATCCTCAGTGCATCAGCACCAGCGTCAATGAGGTTTTTAGCCTGTGCAGCAGTAACAACATTCCCTGCAATGACTTCAATTTGAGGATAAGTACTTTTTATTTGTTTAATTCGCTGTATTTGGTAAAGAGAATTTCCTTGTGAAGAATCTAGAACAATTACATCAACACCAGCCTCCACAAGAGCTGCCAAACGAGGTATATCTTCATCATGAGTACTAATAGCCGCTCCAACTAAATGAAAATGCTCATAAAATTAGGAGAACAAAATATTTTTGTTTTTACTTGAAATAAATTTGTTTGTTTTGTTAGTCAATAATACAGCGTCCTGCACAAATACATTTTTTACCAACAAAATTTATTTGAATTCAGAAAGATACGTATAGGAATGCAAAAACTGCTCAAAATCAAAATATGTATTTTAGGGGTTGCATAAAATTATGAAGTTAATGTTTTTAATTCATTGTTATTTTTATTACCAGCGAATGTTTCTGAATAAAACAATTAATAGTTAAATAACATTTAAATGCTTATTTAATATATTTAGGAAGGACTTTTTGAACAATCAGACAGTCCCCAGAACGATCATCATCAAACCCTTCAAATTTAATAACTACGCATAAATAAGAAAAAATTTTTTCTCAAAATTAAGCAGCTTCAAACATTATTTCAATTTGAGCTTTGAAACATTTTAGGTATATAATATTTATTTGATTTTCCAATTACTTTGAAATTCAAGATTATTGAGTAGCCTACATTATGGGAATCATTAATTCTATAAGAATCATTAACATTCATGTTACCTACTAGCTATATCAGTGCTAGGAAAAATAGAAATGTTACAAAAGCACATTGGTGTTGAATGCCAAAATTTTAATTTT
This sequence comes from Euphysa ruthae, assembly GCA_035046665.1. Taxonomy (NCBI): domain Eukaryota; kingdom Metazoa; phylum Cnidaria; class Hydrozoa; order Anthoathecata; family Corymorphidae; genus Euphysa; species Euphysa ruthae. Next base: position 17,356 of record JAUZNK010036125.1, read on the forward strand.
TGGCAGTTCTTAAGTTTTATGCAACAAGTGTTTAGTCAAATAAAGCCTAGAAAATGATGTGGGCTTCTCAAGTAAGCAGATTACGTGACTAAAAAATCAGCAATTTTAAGAAGATTTATTTCGAGCTGCTGATAAAATAATGTAAAAATATAGTGGGGCACTTAAGTAAGGGCAGAGAGGGGAGCAATTCTAGTTTACCTGTCACTTCTTTCATAGATACTTTATATATATATATACGCCGTGTATAGTATAACTATAACCTAAACCTATGTCACTGGATGTAAACATAAAAAGCATATATAAAATATATATAAATAAAGTATATATATAAACGATTGACTGGGTAAACTGGAGCTTAGTCAAAAGAGGAAGCAATCAATTAGGAGGGTGTAATTATTAATTAAAGTAAATTTTAGGGATAGTTCTTGCCAGAACTTATTTTATCATTGGTAAGCTTAATTATCCAAAATATTAAGGTTTTTAAACATCAACATTTTTAAAAAATTTAATTTTTGTTAAGTAAGTAAGTATTTATTCACTATCAATAAAAAATTTACAAAATAAATGTTAAGAACGTTGTTTAAAAAAAAAAA
>JAUZNK010036136.1:0-17948 GCA_035046665.1 Euphysa ruthae
CCGCCAGCTTTCCAATTACACAAAGTCTTTTCACCATGGATTAAAAAATAAGCAAATAAGGCCATAATTAATCCGTGGCCTGGATCGCCAAACATAACAGAAAACAAGAATGGGAATGTTATAATAGCGTACAATGCAGGATTCACTTCTTGATAATCTGCAACCCCGTAAGCATCAACGATGGCTTAAAACCATGTGTGAACTTGTTTGTCCGATTAAATGTTGGTGGGGTTTTTTTTGTTTGCATACTGTTCACGATGGACGGTACAGATGTTCCACTTCGTTCCGTACCACGGCGTAATGCTGTCTGTACATTTCCTAGATCACAAACAGGTACCCAACATTCAGCAATAAGACACTTTTGTGTTACATCCAAGTTAAACATATTCATTGTGTGATAAACAGCTTTGATCTTCTTTACCTAATTGAAGAACAAGAATTTAAACACTCAAAAAAATATTTTGGCTATTTTCGAACAAAAGGAGTATGTTACGATTGCTTTTTCTGAAAGTCAATAAAAATACTTTATAAATAATCTTTTTCTTTCATGGAATCCAAAAATGAATTTTTTTTATACACCGAAATAATCAAAGCTTGACCTCACTGCAACGCACAACAAACTATTTCATTATATGTATTGTTCCAAGATTCTAAGCTTTTTACTTTGAAATATATATATTTTTAGATTCAATCGGTTTTCAGAAATTTTCAGTTCTTTTTTGCTTATTGTAAAGACAGGTTATTAACCTTTTAAAAATGAGATTGAGGAAAATAAAGCCATATTTTTATAAAGTTTAATACATGCAAGAAAAAAAAAAGCAACTGCTTGGCTTTACAAGCTGCTGATTAAAACTTTCTCTTCAAAACGTAACTTCTAAAAATTCTAAGAAACATCCCTAGACCTCACGCAAATGTTTTTTGTTTAAAAAAATGCAACCAAATCATAATAAAAAACAACGCTTTTCCAGCCTTACAAAGTTTATGTAACTATACTGCAAGTTTTAGAAAGCAGTTTAAAATGCTCATGAAGCATATTTTGGAAATAAATGAAAATAAATGTACAGCACCGACTGATTTTCTTTGAAGAGTTGGAGTTGGCAGCAAAAAAAAAAAAAAAAAATGCTTATGGTGATCTGGCACATTAACCAGGAAATCACATTTCACTGTGAAGACTTATAGACATTCACCCATAACAACTTCACCAGGTTGGCAATGAAATTGAGCCTATCATGGTTTCATAGAAAATCCTTAGCTTTCATTTTTTTCCCTCTTCTAAATATTTATGCATAATAATGACAATAATTATGTGTTATGCATAATAATTATGCATCATAAAACTCCGACCAAAGCCAAATAACTTTCATCAGAAATATGGTGAGATGCATCATCACTATTATCTGAATCAAAATCACTCAAGTATAGCTGATACTTTTTAACTGATAAGAAAAAAATAATAACTTTAAAAACACAAATAAATAAATTGATTGAAATTTAACAAATATTAACCATTTAATGTGAATTGTTTGATAAAATAACTATGAAAAATTTTTTTACTCTTATCATGGAAAATACAATATATATTTGTCAAAGATTTTTAACATAAATGAAAAATAGGTAAAGACAATTATTTTCTGTTTATAAACTCTTTGCATGCGCTAAACTTGACGGTTCTTGGCAAAAAAGCTAATGGTGTTGTTACAACCACTATGTAATAAGTGTGTAGATGCATGTGTTCTTTCAAAGCATAGTAAGCAGTGTCCAATTTGGGAACGAAGAAAAGTAACAGTAGAATATGATAACTGGTTTGAAAACCATGAAGCTTTTACCAATAATGCTTGGACAAGATGTCCCAAAACCATTTATGTAAACCGATCAGTACTTGAAATTGGTATTAATTCTGCAGTATTAAATTATAATGAAGGTGACGCAGCATCAACAAATTTTAGAGCATTTCAGAATCAACAGGGGTATATTCATGGAAAATGGAACTGTTAACTAGCTGAATCATGTATTTCTGGTGGACAATAGTTATTGTGTAGTAATATCAAGATAACTGCAACTCTAAAATGCTGAAATTTTCAACAAATCTTCTTTACTATTAGGAGTGTGTTCTAAACCAAGACTTCATTATTTTCTTTAAACACAAAGTTTTAAAAATGTCAGAAAAAAAAATTATGTACAATCTTCAAAAAAAAAGATCTCTTAGATTTTGATAAACATATTAGCTTAGAGATTACGTTGTGAAAATTTGAACATGATAGGTTTATTTTTTCTTTATATTCTATGTTTTATAGTTTTATGCTTTTCACCCTTAATTTATGCAATAATTAGATAATTAATTATAAATTTGATATTTTTTCTGTCAAAATTATTATAACTAAACATATAAACAAGTTCTAATCTAAAAAGTTGAATGAAACAAGAAGTTTAGAAGTTTTTTCTATAAGTACCACCTTAAGTTTATTCGAAGCCTGTTTCATTATTGATCATTATTACCTTCAGCAGTGATATACAAGAATCAAATAAAAGGATTTTTATAAGAACTATTCAAGTCTATTTTATTGAGTGGTACTTTTTAGAGTATATAATATTTAATGGAAATCATTTTATTGCATTAAAGTGAAATTCATGTGGTTAGAATTATTGTCGCATTTAGATCTTTTTAATAAAAATATGCTTCAAACATAATGCTACGTATTGATGGATTCCAAGGTATATTTTCCACAGTGTGTCCACAAATAAATAAAATTAAATTCCCATGACCTTTGCTATATAATTTGGATATGATTTCCCATGACTCTAGAAGTCACATTGATGTTTCCCGTGACTTTTTTGACTAATAAAGTAAAAAATATGCATAACACCTGGACTTCACACATACCAAATTATTTTCAAGCCTATATAAAACATAAAATTTAACAAATTACTAAACGGTATATTTAACTATTCAAAGATGCTTTGAATTTGAATTTGGGGCCCAGTCTCAGGAAGAAAGAATTTTTGTCAGGTGGCCATAGTTATAGATAACCTGTACGGTCCTTTAAATACACATCAAATCTAAAAAAAAAAAAGTAACAAATGACTTTTTAAAAAATTCTATAACGGTAAAAAAAACAACTTTAAAGGGTTATAGTTTCAGAATCGTTGCAACTTTTCCAAATAAAAAGCCAGTCTTCTCGAAATCTAAAGCTCTTTTATATGGACTCATATAAAGACATTCAGGAATATGAAATAAAAGCAATTTGATCATATTATCAAATACAATTTAAAAAAGCAAAGTCTACATTGTGGAATCAAAGTAAAAACTGAGTCTGTTTATTAAAATAATATAACATTAATTATAATAATTTATAATTATTATAATAAATCAAATATATTATTAATTATTAAACAATTAAATATTGTTTGAACATCCCTGTTTTTTCCATTAAAACCTCTAAAATATCCTCAATCAAAAAAATAATTTGAATATAAATCATCAACAATTGATAAAAAAAGTTGGAACAAAGTATGTGTTATAGGTTCAAATTAAAAACAGAAGCTGATTTTGTTTGGCAATCAATAAAATTAGCACAAAATAGCTGAATTATTAAATTTAACATATGAAAATCTTACTCGTTGGAAACATAATGAAAAAAATTAGAATTTTATTCTACTTCTATTTACTCAGATGAAAAACTAAACCTCAAAAGTCACCTATACAACATTATAAACATCTAACTTTAAATCAAGAGTAACAGAGCCAGCAGGAAACAATGTTTTTAAAATTATAAACATGGTGAATCAAAACCATATATAAAAAGAAATATTTCAAGAAAAATAAAAGAACAAATACAATTCCAATGAATCCTATAAATAGTATATTTTTCCCATGACTTTTCCATAAAGTTATAAATTTCCCATAATTCTAAATACTCTGTGGAAACCCTGTTTTATGTTACATAATAATAATAAACTAATAAAGCCAATAAATTTCTATCAGTTTTATATAAATGATTTTCATGAAATACAATTTTAATGAAATAAAATTTCCAAGAAAATTGAGAAAAGCATTGAAAAGTTTTTTAAGTAAGTTGAAATAGTAAATGCTTTCTAAAATTTTTTTATTCAAACAATTGATTTCTCATATAAATAAAAAAACTGTATATAAATAATTAATAGGGATTTTTTTTTTTCTTTATCTTAAGTATGCAAGAAAAAAAATAATTGTCTTTTGACTTTATAATATCAGATCCAGATTTTTTCATAGACAAAGCAAAGTTTTCAGTGAATTAATTTAGTTCAGGACCAATAATATTTTCTAAAATTGTAAAAAATGTCACCGTTTTCACCTTCTAAGAGAGAAAAAAATTATAAAAATCAAATGAACGAAAAGTTCTTTTAAAATTGTGAGTCCTAAAAACTGAATTTCGGACTAATTAAAATTTTTAAGAGAAATCAAACTTCTTCACTTTATAACTAACACCATGTAAAAATCCAGAAAGAATTAATAGATTCTGAGAAAAACTGAATTTATAGCACCACAGACAGCTAATCCTAGGATTCCAAAAAGTAAATTATTAGTTTGATAGAAGAGTATATGAAAATACCTTCAAAAGCCAAACATTGATATTCTTTGCAATAGTTTGAAGTAATCGATGACGATGCTCTTGAGTTTCATTAATAACCTATAAAGGAAGGTTATTTGCAATGATACACAATCCCAGAAATAGCATAACAACAACAAGCCATTGTCTAATAAAAAATTCAAAACTATCTGATGAAGAAAATATGTGATAGTTTACACAGTACTTTTCAGAATTTGTAAAAATTTTCTCTTTGATGGTGAAAAAATTTTGAAAAAAATCAAATTTCATATTTCAGGAAAATTTTGCATTTTTTAGAAATTATTAGTATAAATTTCTGAAAAATTTGAAAATATTTTCATGAAAATTAGTTAAAATCAAAAGTGCAGGAAAAAATTTCTGGCACTGCTAGACATAAAACATTTTCTTAGAAAAAACGAAAATTTTAGCTTTTATTGACTAAAACATATCCAATATTGGAAAAAATGTTACTTTCTTTATAAGGCTAGCTTTATATAAAGTGTTGCTTTACTTCCTTCCGCGCATTTGAGGCTGTTTTTCACCAAATGCTTTTGTTTTTAATTCTACTAAAAATTTCAATCTGTTCAGCCCTTGGACAAGGCTAAAATTTTGGTTAACAATCTCCAAACTTACAATAATGTTACAGTGATTACCAATGAATAATAATTCAAAAACATACTGCTTGGAGATCTTCAATTCTAGTCATTACACCAATGGCCATTTCTCGCCTTTCACCAGGCGTTTCAGGGCATGGGTATAAAGTGGCACGGAATCTAAAGAAAGAAAAATTCATATCAGCAGGAGTACACCAAAAAAAATTCAGTGACTAATGAAATGCTGGAAATAAAAGGAAAACTAATCAAAATCTATCTTGCAAAAGCCTAAAACAATAAATTTATCTCGCAAAAGCCAAATATAATAAATCTATTTCTCAAAAGCCTAACACAATAAATCTATCTCTGAAAAGCCTAACACAATAAATCTATCTCTGAAAAGCCTAACACAATAAATAAAACTGTGTATAAATAATTAATAGGGAGTTTTTTGTTTCTTTATCTTAAGTATGCAAGAAAAAAAAATTGTGTCAGATCAAGATTTATGGATGATTGGGAGTGTGTAGAGGTTTTTGGAGTAATGCACAAGCTGGAGAGAACTGAGTGAGCTGTAAAAGATGCAAAGGTTGGTCACATCAGTATTGTTCCACCTTAACTCCTGCTGACTGTTTATATGTGATCTTTGCAAATCTTTACTTTAATAAAAATAGGCTAATTTTAACCTACGTGTTGGAAAGATGAGAAACTGATCTTCAATTCCTTATTTAAACAGAGAGTCAACCCTAATCTTATGCAAAATCAAAGAATTTTTTCACTGGTTTAATGAAACCAACCATATCAATCGTATTTCATTAACCTCGTCAAAATTTTGAATCCTCATATATGCAAACACAAATTTGCATCACAGTCCACAAAATATGTATAGTATTCTTGTAATTTTTGGTCCCGCTTTAATCTAATGGCTATCTAGGGTACCTTTGTAACATTAAAATGTTATTACTTAACGGTACTGTTAGTATACTGTTAGTATACCTATTTAACGTGTTTTGGCGCAAGGGTCAAGAGACAAAAATTTTTGGCAGGTGGCAGGGCTAAAAAATAGGCATAAGAGCGTAAGACATATTCTTACTGTCGTACGTCTGGTTTCCTTAGCGGCGTACGACATCGTACACACATTTTTAAGCTATAATATTATTTTATGTCGAATTTTGCATTTAAAATTAACTAGAAGACATATAATCTACCATTTTTATTGTAGTTCTTGTTGTGTAGTTTACTGAATCCAAATATGTACGGGCAGCCTCATTTTGTAGTATACGCAATATGACTGATCCAATGTGTGTCCATTAAAGTTATCCGTGGTGGAAAGTTTTTATGTATATATTTAAACAAGTCACGGGAAAACATTAGAATCAAAGTAAATACAAAACAACAAAATGCCTAATAAATAATCTTTTTTAAATTACTTTAGTTCTAAACAATAATACAAACAACGATGAACCACAACCTAAAAAAAAACAACGAATACACGTTCCAAAAGGCGAAAGTTCTTAAATGACAGAAGCAGTTTGTGTTCTAGGAAATGCCTTGTGATGACAGAAACCATAAGAATGTGATAAAGTGGATAAAGCTAAATGATGAAAAATGCTGGATTTGTAGAATGTATCCAACTATATGTAACCATTATAACGAAATAACAAAAGGTGAAAAGAATTTATAAGGTTTAAAAGAAACACGCTCAATTTTATAATTATGAAAATCTGGTAATTTCTAAAAAGTAAACATTTATGTCAAACAACTCCGTAAAACTTCTCTTGTGTTTCAAAATCATACCTTGTTAGTTTATGTAGTAAAACGCATAATTGATGGTCAAATTGCTTCATTCGAAACGGTGAAATTATGTTGCTAAATTTGCAGATATCATCACAAAAACTCACGATTTACACATTTTGCTGATTCTGACAAAGCTCCATTGTCAAGCATGTCAGTATTCGACTTCAAAGTATGGCCTCTGACATTTACGGGAAAAAACGGATCATATGGTCTGATAGATATTGAAAGTTTGGCTGAATTTGATCATGAGCATAACCTTATAGCAGATAATGAAGCAGACTGCATGGTAGATTAGTGGCCCAAGTTACGTTTAAAGGTTAATATTTTCTGTAATGATAAATGTAATGGAAGTTTACAGTGACCTAATAAAAGAAAATTCTCCAGAAATGAAAAACACATTGGTACTCGTTAAATTGATGGCGACAATTTCACCAAGCACCGCAACATGTTTACGTGAAAAAACCAACCTCTGAATATCACTGTGAGTGTTGATCGTTTAGATGACGTAATTCAAATTTGTTTCAATGGACGTGAATAAAAAGAATTTTATGCTAACGCTGCACTGCACAAATGGTTTTCACGGGCCAAAAAAAGGCATTGAAATGGCCACAAACTGACAGAACCCAGAGGAATGCAAGAAAGAATCGTCCGAAGACTATCGACAGAGGCAGAAGCTGAGGCAGCAACAGCAGATGAAAACCAATCGGAAAACCAAATTATCAATGAATTATTTCCGCTAAAGTCTTAAAATATGAAACCTGCACAGCGATGAAGTTTTTATAAATAGTATACGTTCATGGACTTCTAAAAAGACTTTTCTGCATATAATTATTTTGAAATCTATTGAATGTTTTTGTTTTTATTTTCTTCAACTCACTTGATACTTTTTTCCATTTTGTTTTGTTTACAATTATTTCTTAATTCATGAAATATAAAAAATGCGTGTAGATTTTAAGTAAAATATTATAACAAAAATAAATCGTATTTGGAAAAAAATATTTGTTACAGTAAGTGTGTCCAAATCTTTTATATATGTTAGAACAGACCTTGTATGCTTGTTTTATAATAATGGCACACACGATCGAATCAACTTGGTAAATGTTATTTATTGATGGCTCTCAATGTTTCATCCACGCCAACAAAAATATTTATTTTATGTTTTTTGTAATCAACTCATTGTCTGTTAACTGCAAATACAATGCAAAAACTGTGAAAGAGGCATTAAAAACAATAACAAAGGTATGGTAAGCATTTCAAGAAAAAAAAGAAAATTCCATTTTTAAAAATCTTACCTATAAATTTTAAATTTTACGCAAAATATGTTAGGTGGCCATAAGGGGTAAAAGTTATCCTTAATAGCACATTAATTATTTCATACAAAGTTTTTTAAAAAAGGTAACAGTCAAAATTTTTAAAATGTTGTTTTTAGGCATAAAATGACCATGCTTTGGATACTAAGCCAATATGCCCAATTCATTATAAGTAATATTTCCTATAACACAAAACAACACAAAACAAATTTCAGCATAATGGAAGTTTAAATTCTAGGGAAGTCAGAAAGCACTGATTTTTGTTAATTTTGGGTCAAAAATTGGACCTGTATTCTGAACGAGAATTTTTGGCAGGTCAAAGATTCCACCTATGGTCCTTTTACATCTTGAGCATAAAAAGAAAATATTGAATGGATTTTGATAAAATTATAAAATATTGGTTTTAAGTCTATAATGGTAATGTTTGAGCATATTTTTATCAAGTATTGAATTTTTTTTTTTTTTTTAAATCTAAAACTGTAAGGGTTCTCAAATTATGCCTTTTAATTTGAAAAAAAATTATTGAGCTGTTTTTGAGATACCGATATGGGGGATTTTATAGGACTCAATCGGTTTTGCTAGGAGCCCAAAAAAATTAAACTGTCACTCCCTTTCTGTATGATCATATCACTACTTGCAAAATTTTAATGTACGATCTTGTAGAATAATACTCACCCTTCACATATTTTCTTCACTCTTTGCTTCAACTGTTCCCCTTGGAAGAAAACAATAAACACACACTTATGTGTCAAATCACCAGTACTTGGATCATAAAGTAATGTATCAATCTCTGCTTGTTTGAAAAACACATTTCCACGGCAAGCACGCCATAATAAACGCTCAAAAGCTACAATACGATCTCTTGTGATTACACCAGCTACAAATCTAAATATTTTTAAATAAAATACTTCCCACCCTTTGCTAATTCAAATAAATTACAAATTCTATTAAAAATCTATCAATATTTCAACATCAATGAAATGAATTCATAGAAACTGAAATTGAAAATTGACATTTATATGTTTACAGTGTATTTCTATTCCAGGATCTAGCTTCAGTCTTATTTTCTCTCTTTTGTATTGATGTTTTGTCTTGAAATTTGATTATTCATGTACAAGACTTCCAAAAAAAAAAAAAAAAAAAAAAAAAAAATAAAAATAAAATTTAAAAGGTACAGTTTTCCTACTTTGCTTATTAGCAATAACTTTCTTTCCTTTTTTGCATTTTGCTGCTACTGCAGTTATTTTTATTCTGAAAACACTGCAATGACTCCAATACAATTTGTGGACTGGTGACACAGTGGTCTAAGGAGCCAAACTACGGAGACCATATTGAAAAAGTTTGTGGTTCGAGCCCACTTGATGACTATGTTTACAGTGAAACCACCATGTAATTTGGGGCAACATATTATTGCAGAATTTAGATGGTGTATATCTGTCCTGATACTATGTCCCAAATTCGTAATAAAGATATCTATATATATAAAAAGAAAAAAACCATTTTAATTTATGTTCTGCTCTATTCATTAGATTTGAAATGATAATAAAAATAACCAAGATCTCAAATGAAGAAAGAGGGCCGAAAATTTTTACTTAATTTGATAAATCTGTGAGGTGTCAAAAGGTAAAAGGCAATAGAAGTTGACAAGTAACTTGCAAGCATTCAGAATGGAAGAGAATTGTTGTTTCAATCAGGATGGAGAAAGTCAAATATCATTTTAAACACATGTTATTAAAGGTAAGACCCATATTAAACAGTTATTGAAACATCTACTTAATGACATACTCACTGTTTCCTGAATAGCTGTTAACAATGACATACTCACTGTTTCCTGAATAGCTGTTAACAATGATCAAATTTCAATAGCAAAAAATTGTTTAATGATCATATATAGCAATTTGAATAATATGATAACACCATCTTAACAATCAATCTATTCTGGATTTATCCATAATAGTTTGAAGGTTGAGATTATTTTCTAAAAAATAAGATCAACCCATACGCTAAAAGGATTGATCATCGAAAATAAGGGACTGATCTTAAAAATGAAATAATCGATCTTTAGTTGTCTCCGCAGGAACAAGGAGGCATTAGTGTTTCACGATACAGGGCATGCCAATTCTAGGTTTTGTTCATTATCTACTTGTTCATCATCAATATCCTTTTTTTTTTTTTTTTTTTTTTAAATTTTGATGAAGATTTCTTCCCCAGTTTTATATCTACGTATCTTTGTTCCATTTAGCTTTTTAGGGGGCATCTTAGCACATGCTACTAGCTAGTATAGATAATAACAAGGGAAGCTAAGAGAACGAAATTGGCAGAATTTAGAACCAAATGCATTACAAAAGTAAAAGAGGAAAATCGGAAATTTCAAGAGGAGAAGTGGGCCAAAAAAAACAACTGTTAAGTTGTTTGATACTACTTCAAAAGTTGTTATGAAATGTGAGACTAAACAACAAAACACCTTGACATAAATAAGGCTGCAGTACAGATCATGCATTAATGCCTTAAGTTGATTTTGCCAGAACAAGGAAGTATGAAAAAAATATATATATATTTTGTTTTTGATTTCAGTTATAACCCAACCACTACCCCCACCCCACCCCACCCCAATCAAAATTTTGACTCGACATGCTAAAATTCATATAAAAATTAATTTAAAAAGCAATTAAATTGTAAAAGCGCAAATACCAAAATGCAAACAATATTACTAAAAGACTAATGGATAACAGGATAAGTACATCTTTTTATCCAATGCAAAAAAATGCATATTGATAAAACATGAGTTAGCCCACTTCAAGCACACATCCTTAATTGTTAAAAATGTATCATTGATTAATAGCTGATTGAAACATAGTTGACTTACCCTAGCTGCCCACCGGCAGCTGTTGTATCTGATTCAGCAAGTTTCGCATGAGTTTCAGCATACCCTTCCTGATATGTAACAGAAATACAGAATAAAAAAAAATGGGGTAAAAATCATGGCTAATATTTGGCTGTACACTTTCATAAAAAGAACATATTAAAAATCAGATAAAATATTTCAGGAAAAAAATTTTTTGAATTTTTTACTTCAGATCTAATTTTTTGAGTGAATTCTGCTGCTCTAGGCCTTTGTTGGTATAAAATACACAAAAGTGACCCAAAAGGATGATAAAACTGAAATTTACAATGATATTAAACAGAAGAAAGAATTTATGCAATATCGCGAAGTTGTTAGCTTTCTGGCAATTCTCGCTGCAATAAAAGTGGTTAGCTGCAGAGCGATTATATGTCTGATACAGTAAATAAAATGAGCAAAGGGTGTTTCATTTATGAGGAGATATATATCCTAAAAAAAGCATATCGTATTTCTTTTAACCACTGCAATAAAGTACAAATGCCATTTCAATATCTTTTATAAATATTGGCCAAAAATTTATATTCACAAGCTAATATATTCAAATATCTAAGTGTCAACAGCCAAATATTGATGCCTGAGCGCAACATTTTCAGTGACTTCACTTACCCTAGACGCCCGGCATGATGAGGTGCATGGTGCTCAGTATCGGCAAGAAGCGACAACTCTTCAGCAGTGGTTTGAGTAGTGTCGCCGATATGCTCTTGTAACACATGATATTCTGCCTAATGGAGATTAGGTGATGAGTTTATTAGTGAGTTTATTGCTGTTATGTGGTTTAGTTAGATGTATGTTAGTTTTTGTTAAATGTTAATGTGGCAGTTAAAATGTAATGGAGATTTGAAAAGTTTATTTTTTTTTTTAGCATCACTAATTGAAATATTGTTGGCAAAAATTTTTCTAATCCAGCATCCTACACAGATAAACACCCTTCATTTAACTCAACCCAAAAATTAATTGACTCAGAAAGCGTCTTTGAGCAAAAAAAAACCATAAATTCTATCGTACGAATATATAATGAAATTGTCGATTATAGATAATTTATAATAATTTTTTAAAATGAATTTTTTTTTTTTTGATGGCTATCTCCGCCCCTACCACCCTAAAATGTACTGTATTTATTTCTGTGTGTATCTAATGTATGTAGCGTGCTTTGCCTGTATCTGTGTACTATCATTGTATTAACACTGATTACATAAAATGTTGAAATATAAATAATGGAGTGAATAGAACTTAGAGAAAATATATTTTTGCAAATTACAGTTGACTAATCATAAACACTTTTAATTGTTAACTATCATATTTGCTGATGTATAGGAGTTACACCTATATTTGATTTTTCATCAAAATATCATAGCGAATGAAGTATACAATGAAATCTTATTAAAATATTAGATACAACTGCTAAGATTACGCAAAGGAAAAAATAACAACATGTAATCAGTGATCCATCAAACAATCTCAAACATTGCTGATATTCCCAAATTATCAAAAATATTATCTATCCTTATTTGAATTATCAGAACTGAAGTTAAGTTTATAACGAAAACCCAAATTCTAGTTTCTAGTTAAGACCCATGCCATGAATTGAGATATTTCAGTTATTTTTAGCAACAAATAACAATAAAATTTTCATAAATTTTAAAAGAATTGGAAACAAAAACAAAAATTGAACCACTTAGACACCTAGGAACCATTTAAGGACCTAGTTAGTGAACCCAGTAAAATTTAACAAACCTACAAACACTATAAAATTTTATGAAACAACATTTTCTAACACTGTAAAAAATTTCCCTGGAATCAGAACAGATACACGGTAGCTTTTGTTTTTCAATAATTTTAACAATTGAAATTAATTTAAAAATGTATTCTCAAAATAGTTAAAGCTCTTCTTATAACCACTAAAAATTTAGATGACTATTATTTCTTAAAGGCAAAGAAACATGAGATAAATACTGTTATCAAAATTCCACAACGTTATAATGAAAGATCAATAACCTCTTCAAAAAAAGACTGTGTCTTCCTTAGAATATGTTTTAGCTCTTTTAGTTCCAATGAACTTCTTTGGAGAGCATCATAATTTGAATTGGAATCCTTCATCTCATTCTCTAACTGTTCAAATTGAGCCTAAAAAAAATAAAGTTGAAAAGTCAAGAGATATTAGAACATTTCTACCAAAGAATAAAATTTTAAATATTTGTGTTTAAATTTACCCCTATCTCAATGGTTTGAAAAGAAATGTAATTCATTGAGTGACTTTTACAGGGGTAAAAAGACACAAATTCTTTGGAATCTTAGATTTTTCAAAAAACCGAAAAAAATGTTTGGAATAAATACAATTTATTATAAAAAAGAAAAACGACTAAATTAAATGTATGTAGTTTTTACATAAAATGTTGAACAATATATAAGCAACATCATAAAAAAATTTGGATGTAATTCAACAATAATCTGGTAAAACGAGAAAAATTTCAAAGCTATAACTTGTTTTTTTTTTTTTTTTTTTTTTGTGCAAAGTTAATTATGACATCGCATAAAAATGCAAATATCAGAATATTGTTTGATAGCATGCTTCATACAATACCTAATACCAACTATCTAACAAAGTAATTCTTTGAAGTGGACAAATAAATCTTTGTAAACTTTTTTCTTTGTCCAATCATGCTTATTTCTACCTCGTTAAAAACGTTTTTCTTGAGGATCATGACAGCCCTTTGTGCATGGTCCACATAGTCTTTATGTAGTTGTTTTGATGCATGAGCACTTCTTGCTCCTTGATTGTCTATAAGTGCATGGCTGCCTCGTGGGGCACTACTACTTTGTGAGATACGACCACCTCTTGTATGTAACATTTTGCATGGCACAGAAGATGGCCGTAGCTTTTCAACTTCCATGTCAACCATAATGGTCAGTACCACAGGATCTTGGTTTGAATCTTCAATCACTTTCCCATCTCAGAAATGTTAATTTTCTGTAAAGTCCTACTTTTTTTCCAGAGTGAATTCTAACTGAATTTAGGTCCTTCCTAGATATCTGAAATGAAAAATACAAGGTATGCCCCTACAACTTGCTGATATGAAAAAACAGCGAAAAAAAATTTTTTTTTCGTCTTTTATTCCCTTTATGGATAACTTCATAATTGAAGAATGATTTTTTTATTCTTTACTGCTGAGACAAGGACAGTTTTTTTCAAACAAAACATCAGTTATTCTTCATCTAAAACAAAATAAATCCATTAACAAAATATAAAGTTTACACTATGGTTTGAAGTTCTATGAAAATAAGACTTGATTTCTACTGTTGAACCTGTTCTTCTATATGGAATCAAAACAAGGATATTAACAAAAGCCCACTTCTTCATCTTATAGTTTTACGCCCATTTTCCATGCTAGCATAGGTTAGACGGAAACCCAACAACTAAATAAGTGTGATACAAGGATGCTACAGATGGCCTTAGATATCATGGAAAAGCCATACTTCAAATATATGTTTATACAGCAATCTTCTGAAGGTCACTGAAAAGGTAAGATAGAAAACTTGCGACTTGCGGGTCAGTGTTAGACACCAGGAAGAGATGGAAATTAAACTGATCCTGTGGCAGCCAAATGAAAGAGCAACAAAAAGAGGAAGACGAAATATTACATACATTGATGCACTGCTTGAAAATACAGGAACAGAGAACAATCATAAATTAAATACCTAAATAAGTAAGTAAGGAAGTAAATAAGTAAGTTAGCAAGTAAGCAAGCAAGCAAGCAAGTAAGTAAGTGTAAGTAAGTAAATAAGTTACTAATTAAGCATATAAGTAAGTAAGTAAGTAAGTGAGTAAGTGAGTGAGTGAGTGAGTGAGTGAGTGAGTAAGTAAGTAAGGCAGGCAGGCAGGCAAGCAAGTAAGCAAGGTGATGTTCTATATCAATATTCTGTTATTTTCAGACAATAATGGTAAGCATGCAGTGAATGATTTCGACACGTGCTTTTCCCACGTCATTGGCATTGCTCTATAGATTTAACTAGCCTGTCTTACTGACTTTTAGTTTCAGAAAGATCCAAGCACATTTGACATATGTCGAGTTTGGACAGACAAAACAATTTCATTTGGTTAATTTCTTTGTATAACTAAATCTATGTTTCTTATGATAGGACGCTGTAAACCATTGATATTTCTTTGTTCTATAAATGGGACAACAAGAATCATTTCTAAATTTCATCCATGAAGGCATTTCGGGATTGTACTTTTTGATCTTTTAGTAAACATCAAGCAGTCTTGGTGCTTACTATAGCAGAATCAAGGATGTAAAAAAGGCACTCATATTCCAACAACAGGATCCACAAAGGGTGGTATAATAATCTTTTATTTGGTCAACAATGTCCTTTCCAACCTTTGTGAAGTTGTATAGCTTGTAAATAGCAGGCTTGTTTAAAATTATCATTTGTTATTCCGTATATCGGTGATGTTGCCAGTAAAAGTTTCTTTCCTACTAAATCTCTTTTTACAGTATAACTGTTTATACACACTTCTTTTTTATTTTGCTCAAAGTGGCAAGTAACAATTAACTTCTCTTGTTTTTGGGATTTCAATTCCTCAGGTTCTGTTTGTGTTCAATTTTCTAACAATATTTCTATCTAATAACCAGTTTGCTAATTCGGTGCTTGTATACAAACGATCATTGGAAATATTTCTTCCTTTCAAAGAAAAATCTTTTTCAACTTTGTTATCAAGATACTTTACATACTCCTGTGTTGATCATAAACAATGATGAGGCTTACTGGGACTATACTGTCTATAATTGAAATCTGTTGCCGCATTGGGTACAATGTGTTATCTACTGATAGAAACTCTGATGGTATTACATATTTAAATCAGTTTTTATTGAACAATTCATAGAGGTCTGGATGCAGCAAATCAATCCTCTGGCCATTTCAACACACTTTCCTTGGGCTCGTCAAAGATAATGCATGGAAGAAGAAACTTCATTCGCTGTTGAGACATGGTAGCGCTAAATATTAGTGGTCCTGATTCGGCAGAAAATATGCCTATGAGATGGTGGTTCATCCCATAAAGTCCCCTCATATAAATTAGACTGATCAATGCTTTTAGCTCTTCTATATTATTTTCCCTAAGCCATGTGTATATTTTGAATTTTCAAAAACATGCTCTCTGCAAGATCGAAGGGTTTCTAATCTTTTTTCTATGCCTTTGTTCACTTAGGTAAGAAAAGCTCAAAATTTTTGTCATCAAAGAACAGTTCAAACATTTCTCTTTCAAAACTTGCATTTCTAGTTGCACTTGTTATAACATACAACCATTGGTTATGTCATAACGCCTTTGACGCCCTGCTGTTGTTGGGAATTCACTGAATCATGTTATTTGTGATGATCGTTTGTTTTTTGGTCCAAGGCAGCCAACAAAAGTTTCCCACTCTCCATTACTACTGACAAAATTTATTGAATCATAATTGCTTTCATCTAACGCAGAATGAATCATATTTACGTTTTGTGCGTTGCGATTTCAAATAATCAACTTTTGGTGACGTTAATAGAGATTTTAATCATCCCAAACACCCTCTTCAATATCTGAATCTTGAGTATTACTGAGACTATTGATTGATTCAAACTCATCATCAGAAGGTGGAAGTTCTTCTTCCTCTTCTATGAATAAAAATAATACAACTGTGGGCTCGTTGACCTTTCAGCATGAGGATTTAGGCTTATATTTAATGAAAAACTATATTACCTCTAAATCAATCATTTCTTTAGGATGCGGAGCATCTGGACTTTCTGCACTATCAATAACTGCTATTTCAGCTTTATCAATTTCCTTCTGCATAAACCCTAAGAAAAAACAGCTTCATATCATTTCCTACAGAAAATCACTAATAAGGACAATAATTTGAATTTTGTTGAATTTTCAGTGTCACACCTGGTCTGGCAATATTCAATCAATTTTTAGCAAATTGAAGGATGCATAACTTACAAAAATGCATAGGAGAAATTAATCCTAATTGTTTTAAATTCAATCTAGAAAACTGAGAGGTTCTTTAATACATCTTAAATTCATCGATATCATCATCATAATCATCATCATCTATTTCATTCAACAAACACTTCAAGGAAAACAAGAGCTCAAGATTTAAGTTTGTTAGTAATGAACCAAGGCCAAGTGAACTGTATGCACTAAATGCAAACTAATATGTTCCACAGCAAAAAGTTTAATATAATTATTAGTAACAGAAACAAAACGTTTAGAAACATATTTATTAGAGGTTGCAAAAAACATAAAGTTTCCCTGATAATTGTAAAAATACAAGTGTTTTTTTTTTTTTTTTTTTTTATTAAAATAATTAATCTTAACTTGGAAGAATTTATCATTAAACTCGCAAATTTAGCTCTTGAAGTAATAATACAATTGAGATGTTAGCACATAATTTTCTCATACAACTTGCAAAGTGATTGATAAGTCTGAGAAGCGCCAAAGATTATAATACTTACTCAGTTTTCTTTCCATTTCATCACATCTTCTAACTTCATTGACAAACTTTCTTTGAAAGGCGTTTACATCAGGATTTAACTAGAAAAAAAACTTCAAATTACACCTTGAAAGCTAAATTTATTTTAAAAAATCCTTCAATCTCACAAGATAAAAAAGTAGCAGACTTTTAATTACTACGAGCCATCATTATTTATTATAAATTTCTTTTTGTATAAAATGTTAATTTTGTAGATAGTGGTATAAAATATGAAAAATCACTAAAGTAAGGGATATACA
>JAUZNK010036147.1:0-17946 GCA_035046665.1 Euphysa ruthae
TTATTTAGAAGGGCGTGAAGACATATGACATATATTATTTAGACGGGCGTGAAGACATATGACATATATTATTTAGAAGGGCGTGAAGACATATGACATATATTATTTAGAAGGGCGTGAAGACATATTCGCAATGAATTTGTTGTCAATGTAGCAATTTGTAACAATTTCATGCTTTTCCTGATCTTCAAAGTAATTTTACCTAGAAAATTTTTTTCGCTAGGCTTACCATTTTGGTTTAATCAAAGAAAAAATCGCTTGTCCGTAGTCAACACCGTCCTTAATTAGGGAATATAAAAGATCAATTTACTGAAATTCGAAGCCAATTTTTTTTTCATGTTGCAAATTTAGGGTTCTTGTTATTTAAGGCTTACTTTAGATGGCTATTTTTCTTGTCTAAAATTTCACTTGAGTATTGCTTTTTGTTAGGATCACCACAAAAATTATATATAAGAAGGTTTTCTGAAACAAACATAAAACTTTCTGTAGAGAGGAGCAAAATCAAAATAATTAACCTGATTTTGTGTAAAAAAAATTAAAATATTTAGAACATCTGCACTTTAATCTTATATTATTATTTAACAAAAAAGAAACTCTTAAGAATCGACGAAACCGTGCTTATTACCTAAAATCATTCCGCTATTGAAAATGTTCCACATTTTAACGAAAAAAAGGCTGATCACCAGCTGCATCGACGATAACTGCAATGGCATAAATTTTAAGCTTCTAAATACTGAAGGAAAAAGATAAGAAATAGCGAAAAAGCGTAAGAAAAATTTGAATTATTAATTTAAAAAATAAAAAGATACCATTTTCAATTTTTAATCATTTCAAAATCAAAATCTGAACCTTGAATGTTACTAAGGAGGTCCTTCATTTTTTAAAAAATTCTTGGCCACAGTTCGTTTAATAATAATCTAATAATAATAACACAATCCATCGATATTAAAAATTATAGATCATAATAATTTATAAATCATAATTATTTATAAATTTAGCTACTAATTTTTTTATGACGCACAGCATAACTTGAATTTTGTTAGCCCGCCTTAATATCATGAAAGAACTACTACCGACATCACAAAAACCGCTGATCAATTGCACTGTATACAATATAATTTTTAGAACATATTTAAGTCTCATTGAACAAATACTTTTAATTTCTGTTCTATGGAATCAATATGTTTAATATCCATTTTGAGATGCTCGCCGTGAAACCAAGGTCCATAATTATTATCCAGTTTTTCATTATCTTTTTCTTTTTCACAAGCATAAAAAGAACTGAAAGAATTTTTATGTAAACTTTTTCTGTTTTCTGCGGTTTTTAATGAGTTAAGTTTCGGTAATTTTATTTCTTCGAAAGTTTTGCTATATATCTGGTCTGGGGAATTTATGAACACGGGTGAAACTATATCATTGTGTACTGCTGGAGAACTGTTATCGATTTTTAATGGAGTAGGTCTATTCGTTTTGCACCCGGGCAGTGTTTCGTAAACGTGTTCTGGTATAGTTGATGTAGAAATAGTCGGGGAACCTAAAACAAAAATATTTGCCTATTAGCATATATTTAAAAAAAATTTTGCAACTCTAAAGTTTCTGTGATACATTAACAAGCCCAAAAATTGGTACAAAAATTATTGGTAATTAAAATGTAAGTGAGTTATTTACCTAGCAATTTCATACTTTACCCGATTTTCAATTTTCAAAGTAATTTTTAACTTGAAATAATTTTCCGCCGCGCTTACCATTTTTTATCAATTAATGATAAAAAAAACTTTCTTGATGTCTCTGAAACCTGAGCAGTATAATCGGTCATCATTAAATCAAACGCACAATGTTAGAAGTCCATAATTCAGCGCACAGTCATCACAAAAATTGATATTTTCAGCTTTTTCAAATATTTTCATAAAATTATCTCCAATTATTGGAACATGAAAGATTGTTTTGATGTTTCTGACAACTAAAAACTCTATCTCTAGCAAAATTAAACCACATGAGCACCCTTCATTTTTCTCTAATAACATAACATAGAGATAGTTCTCACCCACTTTTAAACATAACAGCTTGGTTTAAAATGTCTCTTTGGGCATCAGTTGAGTTATGTGAAAGGTAATACTGAACAAACAAGTTAGGGTTTAAAAAACCCTCTTTTACTTTGTGATTAGAAAAAATTAGAGAAAATTTTTAACATTCGTATTTAACTTTTTATCCTTCTTTTTTTTTAAGACAAAATCAATAATAATAATTGCAATATAACTTTGACAAGTACTGAAGAGAGATAAGAAGACTTCTCAAGAAAGAATACAACAAGAGGAGGGCAACATCATCTTTCTGCATTGAAGATCGAGATAATTTGAACCATTTTAGAGCAACAACCATGCGAATTGGACACGAAAAAAAAATACAATTTCTTCATTAGCTTTACGAGTTGATAAACTGAATTGTTCCATATTGTTTAGGAGTTCAATTTGAACTGGATTCCATCGGTAATCTAAGGGATTATTTCGTCAGAGATTTCAGGATAATGGTATTTAGATATAGCAGAGTAAATGAAGCTGATGTTTTCAATTTATTATTATATGTTAAATACTTTCACCAGACTCATAAGCCCCCTTGCATCTGCAATCTTGCATCTGAAATTTCAGGAAAGTTTCTTGGAGCAATCATTTGACCTTTGTAGACCTTAAACGTTACACTTTAATTTTCGTTGTAATTTTAATAATATTTTACTAATCGAATATTTTTGTCAAATCTATCTTTTCAAGTTCCTATAAAGTTGGGACTTAGCATAGTTTAGTTGTCTTCTGATCTATATAGCGAAGCATTAAAAAAGGTTTTTTAAAAAGTGCGTTTCGTCTATAACCATGCATGAAACGTTAAACAACTCAAGGAAACTGAATGAAACATAATAAAATAGGTGAAGAATAATAAGACTGACAGTTAAAGCTGTACCGTGTAATCGTTGATTAGGGTAAAAATTTTCTCTCACGGGCACTAATTTACCACGGTTCTATTCGCAATGTATACAATTTATTTTATTCTTTGGTAGAATAACTTGTATACATTGAGATAATTCTTGTATTTTCTACAGATACATGTGCTTGCTGCACAGTGGCTTTATAATCATTTAGTTTTAACCCTAACCCTGCCAGTGTACTTTGGTCACAATTCTTACAAAAAGATAGGGTGAGAATATAATTACCACCATTACTACTCAATATATAATTGGGTAGGAATTACAACATAAAGCTAAATCGCAAAACAGATAAAACTTCAGCGTACTTTCATGATGTTTTGATAACGTCATCATTCTCTCAAAAATACGTCCAGGTCATAAATAAAACAGACACCTTTTCTGTGTTATTGCAAAAACTGCAGAAATTGAAAAAACTGCATGAAGTTTTTAAGATTTCTATGATATACGAAAACAAATAGTTTTAAAACAGCCAAAAAAAGAAAAAAATTTATCTCACTATTACTAATTTTGAAATATCTAATTTTATGTTCGTCTTGTTAAAATCGCGACATATCGTTAGGAAGCAATGATTTTCTTTAACGAGAACTCTAAGTACACCAGAACCAAGCCAGTGGGCCCTTCTAAAATTAATTAGTTCGTAATCTGTTAGCGTTAACATAATCAAACTCATTATTATAGTTCTCATTATTTGAAACTTAGTTTAGATGGTTATTTTTAATGTCTAAAATTTGACTTCAGTATTGCTTGTTGTTAGGATCACCACCAAAATTAACATATAAATTGATTTTCTGAAACAAACGTAACACTTTCTGTAGAGAGAGGAAAAATCAAACTAATTCATCGGAGTAAAAAGATTCGGTGATAAGCAAATAAAATAATTAGAATGTGTGCATATTACTTATATCATAAACTAACGAGAAAGCAACTCTTCAGAGCATTCCGCGCGATTCAGTTAGCGAAAAGGTGCTTATTACCAACAACATTCCACTATTAAAAATATTCCATATTGTAAGGAAAAAGAAGAACTGGCAGATCACCAGCTGCAAAGTGACATTTACAGCAACCACAAAGACATACATTTTAGGTTTCCAAAATTGAATCACAAATATAAATAATAAAAACATACCATGTGCCTCATCATCTTCAAAACAGTCATCAAAATCACTACTTTCATCTTCTATCCTGGTATTCATAGAGGTTGTAGCGGCTTGGTCTCGTGTAGGCAAAACTTGTGAAGATGGTGGGTTGTATAGTGAAGAACTTTTCTTTTTCTTTTTAAATAGCTTAAAACTAGAACTTTTTCTTGATTTTATTGTTACAGATCTGGTTTTTTCTTGTACCAAATTCATGGCAAATGCGAGAAAAAGTTTTTAAAATAGGATAAGCTAGTTTTCAAATATTCAAGTAATGACAATAATTTATAAACCTGCACGATTTCCACGCAAAAAAAATATCTCCGTACAAAGATATATTTTATTTGTCTTTTCAAATGACATATATAAATACGCAACACGTTTTATCTTATGTAATAAGATGGTATGATTATATGTTTTTAATAATGAAATTAAAATTATATTGCGTTGATAAGGACGAATGATATTGATAGGAATTTAGTTCAAACATTTTCCGGGAAAGTTTTTTGATATAAAGACATACCGCCATGTTTTTGTGTAGTAAAACCCGGGAAAATCGTCACAAGACCTTTAAAATCTAAATCACATCTAAAGAGGCTATCTCCATGATAACATTTATGCGTTGCCAAATCATGTCAATATGAGACATAAAATAATATTGGAAATATGTATTACAGCTGGTAGATTACAAAAAGAAACAATTTAGATGAAGTACCAAAGGTATCTTATACTAAACTCTATAATCCAAACGCAGAGGGGAAGTTTCCATTTGGCTTTAGCAGACAAGACTTTAGAATTTATATTACCTTGAAGGAAATAAATAATAGTAAATAACACTAAATAATTAAATTCCAGTCTTATAGTCTACACATTATCTAAATTAAACGCAAAAAGATCTTCATGAAAATTTTACACATTAAATGACATTAGACATGTCAAATGACTTTAGACATGTCAAATCAGAACCAGTTGAATATTTTGCGTTTTACACAAGTTGCGATCAAATGCTGTCAAATGACCGGTGATCGATTTATTAAATAAATCAGACACAAGTCGAGTTAACCATCGAAACTTTACACTTAATCTTTATTTTGAATCGGCTTTGTGAGTTTACTATATTATGTATATGTCAAAGAAAATTAACATAAACTTTATAGATTGAGTTTCATTTCACTAATTTATTTCTATTTTTATGATTATTTGAAAACTCTGTTCGTAAGTTTTGGATCTTTAATTTCGATTGAAATTCATTTGCAGATTTAACCGAATATCCATATTTCATATCCAATATTGAATATCCATACTAAAACTTCAGGTTATTTCGATTGAAGATTTATAGGACAGAATTTAAAACCAAAAGATTTCCAGGACTTCCAGTATTGTGTCGTTACTCTCCTGTTGTTTTACAATGTTGTATAGTGTGGGTATTTCTTTTTCTGGCGGGTGTGAGGCGTGTGGTGATGAATTTGTATAGAAGTATAATATCTGTCAGCTAGTAACATGGTCGTGGCGGATGCCGTTTATAGGTTTTTTCCGTGCTGCGTAATTTCAAAGATTACAAAAACGTTCACGGGACACTACAATGATATCCATTTGTTTAACTAAAATTAACAAGGATATTTTAAAATCTGATTTACTATTTAAAAAAAAACGAGTAAAAACCTATCGTTGGTGGAGGTTGCACTTACATTGAAAGTCGGTTATAGGTTATAATTACAATAATGAGGTTTATCAAAAGCTATACAGCGACAATTAGTCGTTTTGTAAGCACAACCACCCATTGCAAGCCAACCATTGCAAGCTAACCATTGCAAGCCACCCATTGCAAGCCACCCATTGTAAGCCACTCATTGTAAGCCACGCATTGAAAGGCACTTTTAAGAAATTTTGATCCACAACCAGCAAGTGTTAGCAGTAAAAAGAATTAACAGCCAATTTTACGGGTATAACTATGAAGAAATAATTTATATTTCGTGTAATATTCAATCTCAATTAGGTTGATTATAATTAAATTTTTTCCAGACTTGATAAGTGGATGGCGTAAATTTGACATAAAAGCTTTTTTATTAATCTTGAAAAAAAAATTGATTTCAAAGGAAACATCTGCATTGTGATCCTTGACTCGAAAATATGTATGTTTTTTTATTTGTCAAAACTATCTAGAATAGTTATTCAATATATAAAATATCTTTCATGCAACTTATTCATACTTCTTTTTCCATAGGTAATATTGGAAACAAAGCAAATTTCACTAAATAGGCTATTTAAGTATTCTATTAGCGTTTATTTTATTACATATTGACAGGATTGCGTTCCTTAAATGCGTTCATTATGGCTGCATAGATATTCCATTCGACTTCTGCTAGGTTGAGCTGTATTCATTAAATTAAAGAAAGTAATTGTCCAAAAGACATAACCACAAGCAATAACTAGCAGACAAAGTTAGTAATAACCAGTGGTGGCAATTGACACGATTACTTACGCTGAGTTAAAACTTTGTCAAAATTTTTTGTTATATTAAATTTCAACAGAATCAGGATTGGAAAAAGCATCGCTAAAGAATAGAATCTATCTATTATTATTTTAACTAAAATAGCCGTATGAGAAGGGGAAAAAGTGGCATCTAATTTATAAAAATTAGAAAAAGGTTGTTTTGGTACCCTGTGGTTGCCTTATATAATGATATTTCATTGTATTCGGAACTTTATCTTCTGAACATTCAATGGTGCGAATATATTATTTGATCATTCGAGTTTAACATTTAATAATTCCAGTTTACCATTCGATTGGGCGAATATGTCTTTCGTTCATTCGAGTTTACCATTCGATAATTCGAGTTTACCATTCGATCACTCGAGTTTAACATTTTATTATGCGAGTCTAACATTCGATCGTGTGAGTAAAACAGTTGATCATTTCAGTTTACCATTCACTCATTCGAATTTAACAATCGATTGTAGGTTTTGTAGACATTATCCGTTCTGCAAATGTTATATGATTTCTAAAAATTATACAACTTGAGGTGTATCATCAAACAAAATTGCACACGAAAAAATTTTTAAAAGTTTTGAAAAAAAATCAACCAAGAACATATTCTAAAAAGATATCATCTGTAAGTTGTCACTGTAAGAACTTGAACATTTGGTAGTGTTAAGCCGAAAAGATATAATGAGTGTCAGGATTGAAAGGTGTAACGTGAAACTTTTCCGTTGGTTCTTTGTAATCGTAGGTGGAGTTGATGGGTTTAATCGCCTTTTTCAGTTTTCCTTGAATTTCATGATAATAAAAAATCAGAAAAAGTACTAGGATGCTTTAAAAGAGACATAAGCAGTTACGGATTACCAAGTAGGTTTCGTAGTGATGAAGGCAAAGAAAATCTTATAGTAGCAGACTATATGACTGAAATTATGGGGCCTAGCAGAGGAGGTATGATCGTAGGTAAAAGTACTCATACTCAACAGATTGAGCGTTTGTAGGGAGATGTGTTTGATGGGGTGTTAAGCTTTTTTTACGTATTGTTTTTAGCAGCACTTCATTTTGTATACGTCCTTATGATTGGTAGGAAAATTTCGATCTGGAATAATTCTTGGTGTCGTTATAGAGTGAGAACTACTAAGACATCCCCTATACAGCTTTTGGTATCTGGCCAGTATCAAAATCTTGTATGACTCAATTTAAGCGACGAAGAATTGGTCAATCACGGTGTGGAAGGTGTTATTGACGAAGCTTATGAGATCAGTGATACTTGACCAGTTTATACTTTTCCACATATTATTGATCAACCTAAACTACAAGTATTAAATCAGCAGATTACTGAAGAAAGACTTGGTGAGAATTATGGTGCCAATGTGTATTTGGCGTATTTGTATTTGAAGCGCCCTAATCGTAATTCGAATCTTATAGGCAAAATTGAACAGAAGATTTAATCTCGATTTCTCCTAACCTACGGCTTTTCAAAGTGCATGCGCCAACTTCTCCACATTCTTAGTTAAACATGGGAGTCGAAAGACATTTAATAAATATCGTATTTTTTTAAACTTTTATTGCTTTTATAATATTTACATAAACCATCAGTTAATATCTTGAAACTAAAAACGAAAAAGATAATAAATAATTGCCATGTATGTATCTTTACTTTATGGGTCGGAGTGGGATGGTGTATTTGATATTTCGTTCAATTTTCCACATAAATTTCGAGTTACACTTCGGGCTCATGACGCCCTAGCATAATTTGTGAATTTTTTGAGTATAATTGAACGAATGATCTAATACTGATTGTTAAAAGCTTTAGTATAATCCTTATTAGTCACCTAACACTGAATTTTGATAGTTTTCTCCCACATTTTCTGAGGTCTCTCTGTTGTAAAATGTTTTAAATGGTCTAGTATTGGACCAGTTTCCTCTTACTAAGATGTTACTTAAAGATAAACTTTCTGTATAAACTACATCAGCTCCACACCCATAATACTTTCAGCCCACTGAGATACCGTAGTAACTGAAATCTCTTTGTGTGCTTTGACATAACTGAGTAATAATTGATGAGGACCAGTTTCACTCTTCCATTCCTTAAATATTATTAAATATTCATCAAATAGTTTAATCACACACAGTTTTTCATCTGAGGAATATTCCTGAAAGGCCGATATTGGTGGAAATTTTTCTTTTCTCCACTACTTGGTCAGTTTTGAAAAAGTAAAAGATAAGTATTTGCTAGCCCTCAACATATATCTTAAATCTAGATGGTGAACTTCGTAGCATCTAGAAGCAGAACATTATGGCATAAGGACAGCCAATTTTTGTGTAAGGTTCTTATCCGTTAGCTGACTATTTAAGGGCAGAAGTTTTACATGCTCCAGTACATTATTTACATCCCATATAAAACAATATTTTGGTTGTGGAGGTCGCATAGTAAAAACACCACTTAAGAGCTTTATTACACTGGGATGTTTCCCTACATCAAGACAATCTATTTTTTCATAGTTACAAGATACTACAGCTTTACCAGTTTTACCAGGCCGATTTGTAATTACCGATCGTCTCATTTCTGCGGCAGTTTGAGATAAGCATTCTAGCTGTTGCTGATAATGATTTTTTTTCCATTGATTACCTGAAATTGTCCATTCTGCGAGCATTATTGTTTTGTTCTGAACTAGCAGGTGTATTACTGCTAAGCGGCAGTTTGAGATAAGCATTCTAGCTGTTGCTGATAATGATTTTGTTTCCATTGATTACCTGAAGTTCTCCATTCTGCGAGCATTATTGTTTTGTTCTGAACTAGCAGGTGTATTACTGCTAAATTATCTCTTAGCAATGTCTTTAAACAAAAGATCTAGATTGGATTATTTATAAGCATCTAGCATAATTGGGGATACCAGACTTGAGACATCCATAATGGAGTCACCAGTGCCAATTCCCCTTTTTCCTTCAGTGAAAAAAGAGGAAACTCATACATTTGGTGTAATGCCCAGCTCTGCCGAAAGTTATCCGTTGCCCATGAGTTGGGATTCAACTTCCTAGACACATATCTTAGGAGCTGGTTTGAGAGTCTATAGGCGAAAAGTTCTATTTCGCGTTTCTCCAGAATTCTTTGAAAATTTTGAAAACCCCGGACTAAGTTTCCATTTACTAGAATTCTGAACTTTCCGAGATTGGAAGCCGGCTTAATATAGGATAGGACAGACATGTTGTCCAATTGAAGATGGGCTGCTACATTCTTCCTTGTCTTAAAAAATGTTTGTTTGTAAACCCAGGAAGGTAGATTTTAATTCCGACACATTTATGTGATTGTGAGACTCCTGTAAAGACCATTGCCACCTGGTTATATGCCTTGATAATAGGCTCCACATTCTTTCAGTGAAGTATCGGACTGTATTAATACATCCGGGATCAGACTGATCAGGGAAGTTTCTGAACATTAAATATTGTTCACCCACCATTGAAGGTCTGCTATTGAGGCCTGGTTTTTAGTATAATCTCTGTTTCATAAGACATCCCGATACCCAAATTTTGAGTTTGTTGCCTTTGTAGGAAACGAAAGTGTAATTGGGCTGGTAGCATTGCCAACGTCGTTGTAGACATTTGGTCTATTAACTTTGACATCTCTCTGACAACAGTTTTTTTTTATCAGGAGATCCCTGCAAGATTTGAATATTTTTTCTTGATTTTTTTTTTTTTGACTGGCAGAGAGATTTTTATCTCTAAAGAATTTATAATCATTCCCAAAAATTCTAGTTTCTGGACTGGTTGTAAAATAGATTTCTTGGTATTGATTACATAACCCAAGTTCTGTAATAGATACAGAGTGTTGTCCCTGGCCAATAATGTTTCCTCTAAAGAACACCCCAAGATTAAGACAATCAATCTTATCATTAACTTTCTCAAGAGGGATACATGAGAATGAGAGAATGAGAATGTTATATTTAACGTGGGGAACCAACAAATTGCCGAGACAATATTTGCAGATGGGCCCACGTGGCGGATCTTGGAGTACTTAGAACGCCCATTTGCGTCTACGAAATTCGCTCAACCAAACAACCCGACCAATTTGAGCTAGCGTTGCATTACGCAATGAGTTTCGCTCAGAAACTCAGAGATAACATGGAAATAAATTTCCGCCAGAGGTGTGAGTCGAGCTCGTAACCTTTCGTTCCAGAGTCAAGCTCCAGAGTCAGCTCCAGAGCTGGACCTAGCCAAAACATAGGCAAGGAAGCTCTTAGAGGGAGCCTGCCGAATGAAATTTGAAAATATTTCCTGGATTTTTGATTTAATGGAATGCAAAAATAAGCGTCCAGTTTGCACAAAGTTTCCTTGGGTTAAAATTTCTTTCAAGAGATGTAAACTCTCCATTTTGAAATGCTGATATTCTAAAAATTTGTCTAAACATTTCCGATTTTTAATTGGAAGGTTTTCTCATTCTTTTTTGTAATTAGAAACACTGCTTAATAATTTGTTTTGGCAAGGGTGTACTTTCCTTATGGCATCCTTGCTCAACATTTTTGTTTCTTTAAATCGTTTTGGACTGGTGTTGTCAAAAATTTTATTTTGTAACCTTCAACCATCAAGGGTATGTTTCGATCTTGGTTACTTTCTCCCAATTTTTTAGAAAATTTGAAATCTTACTGCTAATGGAAGGCTTTAAATTTGCACTGGAAACAATTGTTTTACCAATGGATGTACATTTGGATATTTTTCCGATGTTAAATGCTGAGATATCAGGTTTTTTTTTGAAAATAACATTAGATCTATTACCTTTGTTGTAGCCACCTCTCTTGATTGGTCTTTGTCACTGTTTTGCAAAAAGCTAATTTTCGTTTTTTCTTAAGAAATGAACTGCGTTATAATATCAACATCTTCCTCGAGAGGGCTGATGTTGGTGGCGAATACTTCGGCACTTTAACTACTCTTGGAGCTACTCCTTCATTTGCTTTTTTGACTTAACAGATTCTGCAACATCTTTCGTAAAATCGTTTCCAAATAAAGTATCAGATGATTTTTGTAACAGTTCAGTTTTTCCTTCTAAAAGCTTTTTAGCTGCTGCCATACTCCCTAATGTTGACTGACCCAGTAGCATCATGGACTGTTCCAACCTTTTAAGGATAAGTTCCAGATCCTTTTCGCCATCCAACTCACCCAATCTGACTTTATCAAGTAGGTTGCATCCTTCTCACAATGGGGCAATTCTATTCCTCATTTTCTCTTGTACATTTTCATGTCTTTTATCGAGATTTTGCTTCGTTCGTGTTTTTTTGTTCAGTCATATTTTCTACAAAATGTTCGTCAAGTTTGCGAGTTGGTGGTATATTTTCAGGAACAGTACAATTATCCAAAATTGCATCTTACAGTTCTTTGTTCGGAATGTGTTTATTAAAATGTACTTCAATATACTTTTCATATCTTCTGTCAATTTTCTAGCAATTTTTGCTTATTTAAAGCTGAAGAAACGACTAGAATCTAAGGATTATGGTTTTTTTTTTGGGGTTTTCAACTTTATTTTTACTCCAGTAATCAATATTTGCAGAAATCTCAGCTGTGTTTTCAGTCCTGAGTTCCTCTTCATTGGCATCGATAATGTTTGACGATTTTCCGTTGTTGTTTTGTATTGGTTTCTTCGAGATTATTTCGGCGAGGCAGAATTAAGAACGTGGAGAAGTTGGCACATGGGCTTTGAAAAGCAATAGGTTAGGAGAAATCAGCATTAGATCAGAGTGAGATTTTATAAAATAAAATCTGGTTGAGGCGACACCAGATTAATTTTGATGAAGATATATCTGTTAAAATAGCATGTTTAATAAAGTTGTTTTTGGTGTATTTTTACATCTTAAGAGAAAAAAATATTATTTACCAAATCTTGCGTGGTTTTATCTCATTTAAAAAAATAATAATTTTGATGTGAAACAGAATGATTTTTACAAAGTGCAGATTTTTGTTAGAGAATAACACAACGAACAATATTCAATATTATATATTAAATGTCAGTAAGACGCAACAATATACCCTTATAAGGTTATTTTCGAGCAGATAATAAGTATAAAAATCGTTATAAAAAGATAAAATTATATTACAGAGAAACAAATATCTAACTATGTTGAACCTTCTAGTTCACTAATTTAAAAAAGACGAAACTCGTCCAATTTAAATGTTTAGATAAACTAAACTAGTAAAGAAGACTCATAGATAGTTATGTCGTCTTGTAGAAACGTTATTTCTTTATTCGCTAAAATTTTAGCTCTCTTTTCCTTTATTTATATACTTTTTCTTCCAAAATACTTAAACCCATGATATATTATATTTTATCCTTATTATTGTATTTATATAGTTTCTATTATTATTGTATTTATATACTTTTTATTATTATTGTATTTTTGAGACACCTGTTGAAAATACGTCTGAATCTTTAAATAAATTTGTTGCAATTTAACTTTTTACCCTTCTAGTTTTACATTATAAATAAAAGAGTGAAATTTGAAGCACAAAACATTTTAAACTAAATTTATTTGTGATTCAGTTATAACTCAAACATTTACTAGTGCTTTTACATGAATATTGAATAAATATTAGACTATTTATAGTCTTTTGGTGGACTATTTCTAGACTTTTGGTTTAACACACATGACACAAATGTACACAAATCTGTAACGCTTTTGAGCAGGACTTTTAAAAACTCAAACGATAATTTTTCCATAATTGTCACAATTATTTATTTGAAGTAAGTAAACGTACTACACATAGGTCATGTAATTATTGTTTTTGGTTTACTTGTTACCTCGACTGCAATATTTTGCAGATTGGCCTGTAATCAATCATGGTCATCGATAAAAGATGACGATATTTATGTTCTGCATTTTTCATATTATATTTGCTCTGTCAGAAGTTACTATGATTTTATGCAATAAGGTGGTGTTTGAGCCAGTTTTGCACCTTATTGGAATTATATTAATTTCTGCGGGAACTTAATTTTCCGGATGATGATGATGATGATGATGATGATGATGATGATGATGACGACGATGATGATGATGATGATGATGATAATGACAATGACGATGAGCATATCTTTGGTTATCTTGGAGATTCGTTTTCCTTACTTTGTACTTGTAACAACAACTATTGAATATGAATGAATATAAACTTAATCTTTTCATAGTTATATACATATTTCTCACTGTTAAAAACAAATTGTTAAAAACATATCGACATAAATTAATGTAAAATATCCGGTGTCACGATGAAACACAAGACAGTTTAAAGAATAAGAGAAATTCTAATGGTTCAGAAACTGACCACTATATTGTAGCAGACTATATAATATATATATATATATATATATATATATATATATATCTTTATAAAATCTTTTCTGCAACAAAAATTTACAGTGTAAATAAAAAGGTCCACACATTTTCTTTTATAAAAATATATTTAAAAATAATCTTTTAAAATTATTCTTATTTACCTAATTTTATAATGTCAGTCAAAACGCGGAATTCTCAAAGAAGACCATTTATCGAGAGCCTATAAGTTGCCTGACTTTGCTTTTGAGACTATTGTATGAATTTTGCTTTGCCTTTACCAATATAAAAAAAGCTGTTAAAAGAAAAATTAAAAATCACAAGAAGAAACAAAAAAAATGTGACTTTAGTTTCTTCTTAAAAAGAGAAATTTTTTTATTTTAGAGAGATTAGGGTTGATAAGAACAATTTAATTTCACGAAATGCAATATAAAATTCTTCGTACTTTGTATTAATTGATGGTTCTGCTAATAAATGAAGTCTTAGAATATATTTGTTTGGTGGTTTTAATGTATATAATTAAAAAAAAAATTTTGCGATAAATTGTGTTTACATTTGAATATAAAAGTAAGAGTTTGAAAGATGTTAAGTTCGTATACATTTAGAATGTTCATTTCATTAAACAGAGGTTTTGAGTGGGTGGAGCGGTTTCCCCTTAATTTCCCCATTAATTTGAAAGTTATCGCGAGGAAAGCAGACTTGTTTGTAAGAAGAATGATTGGAGAAAGTAAAAAAATCATTTTGGTTTTATTTGCTGAAGAAATTTTTTATATTGATGTTTCCGAAGATTGATCAGGAAAATCGTTTTTTCGTAAAATATTTCATTACCCAGCTATTTGGCGTTTTCCTATAGGATAAAAACATGAGTTTTAAACAGTACAAACAATAAAAAAGCACAAACATCAACAAATAGTTTGGTAAGCCAGAGCTCTGTACTGTCTGTTATGTTTAAGCTACAAATAACCAATTGACTTGATGCCTTCTCTGACCTTTTAATAAAAATCGTTATCAAAATTATTGGGCGGCCTTTAGCCGCCTCGGAAATTAAGGCCCTACCATATAAAGATGTTTAATGATTAAAAATATATTTATATAACGAAATTTCAACGGGTATATATAGAGAGAGAGATAGAGTGATTGTGTAGCAATAATATATAATATATATATATATATATATATATATTGCAAAAAGCTTTGAAAAAGTTTTCTCTTTTTCTTATAATATGGCAAAAATTGATGGCAAAGTATTAAAATTTTTCAAATTGAAAGTAAGAAAGTCAGAGAAAACTTACCAAGAATACTAAGTCTTAAAAAAGTTATACTCGCTATAGTTAAAAAATGTACTGCATGTTTAGAAAAGGTGCAGACTCTGGCTTGTTAACCCCGTATTTCAAATACTCTGAAATAATATCGCTAAACTCAATTACAGAGAATTTTGAGGACACCAAAAGCATAAAAAAAAAAAACACTCTGTAGACACTCACTACGAATGTACACAACCTGGAAGAGGACTTTCTCCCACAACCAGTCTCTTTTCAATTAAGAAAGAAAATAAGGCTAGATTCCAAACCGATTTATACAGGTATTTTACGTGGGAAAAAATCCATTGATTCTTGGAATCTATGAAGTAACAGTGACGGTGTATTTGCATATCCAAGCAACAAATTTTCGTCTGAATCTGTAGCAAACTGCAATATATTATTTAGTTTAATATTCCTTCTTTTTCTACCTAAAACAACAATAAAATTTAATTAGATTAATCAGCCAATTTTTAACAGAAAAAAATATAACGAACACGTGCTTAATACCCTGAAAACAGACATCAGCTTTGATTTAAAAATAATTTATGGATAATTTATGGCTTGTAAAAAGTTGAATTTTGAATCGAAACAAATTTTTTAGCAGATATGATTAAGAAAATCAATTTCATTAGCATACTTACTTGCAGCTTTTTTCAAATATTTAACAAAAGACCCGTAATACTCTAGTTAAAACTTTCGTACAGTAACCGTCTCATCATTAAACATTGGTTTTTGAATATGTTTGAAAACATGCAACTTGTTTACAACCTAGAAATGTATGAATATTATAATTAATTGTAATTTATATTAAGGTTAAGTATTTTCAAGGGTGAGTATATAAGTAGCGATCTCAATCGCAAGGTATGCAACACTCCTGAAACTTTTCATTGTAAAAAAAAACATTGTCAAATGGGGACAGCTTTTGCGCAAACCGAGGGGTTTAATTTAATTTAATTAGTTTTAAGCATTGTAGAGAAGTATGAGGCTTGGAATCTAGATTTATTATTTTCTTAATTGAAAAGAGCTTGTTTGTGAGAGAAAGTTCACTTCCAGATTTAGTAAGTCCATCGCGCTACTCTGTAAATTTTAAACCTTACAAAAATGTAGTTTATTTTAATATTTACAAATTTGCAGCCAGGTGCAAAAGCCGTCACCTGGCAACGCGATGCTTTTTATTTTATTGCATTTAGTGTCCTCGCAATGCTCAGAAATTAAAGTTAGTTATCAGTTTTTTCAAAAAATTTGAAATACGAAGGAGATAAATCAGAGTCTGGACCAAAAACCCAAATAAAGTCAAGGTTAAATCAACACAAAAAATGCATCTACCACAGTAAATACGAGAACTCCGCAATAGCATTACATAAAAAGAATTGCAACTTAGAGATAAGTTAGGATAACACCACAGCATTAAAAGTAAATATTAACAAGTTTGAACAAAAAGTATGTGAAGCCCTTGAAATTCAATTCAAAATCCTGCGAGAATTTCTAAATAAAATTTAGTATTGAGAGATTCAGGTATTAATCGATTTTTCTTAAATAATATATATAAATACTCTAATACAAAATTCCAACCTTCAAAACATATATAATATTCAAATACGGAGTTGAAAATTACAAACAAACGAAAAGGTTACAAAAAATGATTATAAACACGGCGAAATCCAAAAACCAATCTTTTTATCGTCGATTCGACATTTAGCCTGTAGCAAAAGAGACAGGCATCAAAAACAAGTGCGAAGTATATTAGGTTTCGTTTGAAAAATAAGTATTTAGGCTAACTATATACATGGCCTTGAAAGTGCTAGAGTTTTCGAACCAGGAGAACAGTGCAAGCTATTCACTCTTGTAAGGAAGTCAACTAAAGAACTCCTAGCCCGAGTGACAAAGGAAGAAGGTGTCTCTGACAACCACATTAAGGCGGAGAGTGTTTTTCGCTGGGATTTGGTCAGTACTGGCACTCCTCAAAGTATCGATCAGCAAATTTGGGGAAAATGTCTCGAATATCTGGTCTATGTTTGTTATCAGCTTTGGCCACTTTCCCAACAGCAGAGAAAACCAGGCCCGTAGTTAGAACCAGAAATAGACAGCGAGTTCACAAATTTTTTCAAGAGGAGAGATGGTTTGCTATGGAGATCACAGTCTACATCCAAAGCTAACGTATCGGCATTTATTTGATACTTTTAAGTATGCAAAGCCTTACATACAGATTCAAATGGAATTCAGGGTGCTGGATACTTGCTTACCAATTCATCCAGCGAGGATTCTTATATGTGGACTGACAACGTGCGGTTAATAAACATTCATTTTGGACCTCCTTCTCAACCCATAGTCACAGTCAGGAACGCTACGCATTTGTGCTTACCAGCAAAACCAACCAGTATATTGCAAGATCATAAGTGCGTTTATAGCCTAAGGCCTTCTGGTTACGACTTCCAGTGCTATTCCCGATAAGCCATTCAATTTCGGGACAAAAAAGAAGAACA
Organism: Euphysa ruthae; assembly: GCA_035046665.1. Lineage (NCBI taxonomy): Eukaryota > Metazoa > Cnidaria > Hydrozoa > Anthoathecata > Corymorphidae > Euphysa > Euphysa ruthae. The sequence continues at coordinate 17,683 of JAUZNK010036147.1, forward strand.
TTAATATTGCTAATGATCTAAAAAACGATGTTCAACTTTTTGTGCCTGTTCCCTGTTACCTATCCACTTCATGCCAGGTGGCACATAAGGCTTCAACTTGTTCCCTCCACACATCCCTGCCCTTGGTAATGGTTCTGGCCTGGTTCCAGGAGGTCCAACCTGCACGATTTCTCTCTCTTTCAACTTTTTCTCCAGGTCGTCTTTGGTCTTCCACGTCTCCTCCTACCTTCAGGCGCCCACGTCAAAGCGGTCATGCAGTCATTT